>CAOLHI010004967.1:0-90428 GCA_948474755.1 Ctenosaura bakeri | reverse complement strand
AACACTGAGAAACAGTCACTTACTGACCAGGGGCCTTGCACTTGGTGAACCAAACGACAGCAAAGCAGGATGGGATAGTGAGGCAGTTGCTTCCCTGCTTTATACTCCACCTATGTGGCATCTTCAAGCCAATCATCTGTAGAAAAGATAAGGTACCTAACAGTATAAAAGCTTTGCTGGCTTGCTACACAGGGCCCACCATCTTCTTGTCTTTGTTGTGCCCAACAGCACTGTTGCTTTAAATAAACCTCCTTTCTCCGAAAGTCTGTTGTCTATCACTCTTCTCGCAGCAGGAGAGAAAATTCCCTAACAATGGAAGGTCCTCTGAAGGCCACCTAGACCCACTCCCTGCCATGTAGGAATGTGCAACCGAAACATTTCTGAGGGATGCGCACGTGCGGGGAACTGATTCCATGTTCTCCAGGGTAATAGTCCAATGCCCAAACAGCTGTACCATGCTGGGTCTCAGACCCGGCAGATAAGGTCCCTAAGAACTCCACCAGCACCAACTCTTGACATCACATGCCAAAGCTATGTCTCTACGTATTGTCCCATGACTTTTTACGAATGCCAAAGCCAGACAGCTCAGGGGCAGAGCCTCTAGATTGTTTGCAGGTTCAGGCCCCAAAACTCAAGGGAATGTTCAAGAAAACCTCAGCCTGAGACCTTGGGAGTTGCTGCCAGCCAGCTTGGAGTATAATGAGCAAGATAGACCAGTGCTTGCCTCTGAGGAAGGCATCCTCCTTTAGCTGTCCAGTTTAACAGGGCAGCAGGAGAGGCTAGTTTGCACCAGTGCCCGAAGGCAGGGAGGCGGGGTGGTGAAGGGACCCGGAGGTGACGGTAGAGAGAGGGATCACTGCATCAAGGTGTTCGGGGGGAAGGGTACACCCACCCACCCACAGCACTTACCCTGCGGTAGTTGCCAAGGCATACAGTGGGTCTCAGCAGCACATGTTCGATGGCTAGGCACACCTCGATGACAATGGCGGCCACCGTGGAGATCCCCAAGTCAAAGGTGCTCACCACCTTTCAATAGATCAGAGGGGTTGTCAGCCACCAAATGGTAACGGTGACTCTCTCCTCCACCAGAATGGCTCGGTGCATCTCGGTATCCCTTCTCTCCAGATGGGGATGCAGGTGGTTGGCAATCTCCAGCAGCGTCACCTTGGTCATGCGGAAATGGTAGAGCCACTGATCTTCTGACCATTTCCCCATAACCTCCTCCGTCCACCATGACCTTTGCATCCGCTCCCGTACCCACCATCTTCTCGGGCACGGAACACACCGCGGGGAGCGTCCAAGCAGGGGCACACAGAAGCCTAAAACTTCGGCAGGGTTGGCCATATAGGCCAATCGCCAGCGCCTCCTCGTGCGCTCTGTAGCCCATCGACGTCCCAGTTCAGTCACCACTACTCCCAGAACCGAGAACACAGCGAGAAGGGAGCTTGCAATTTGAACAAGCGCCTGATCCACCTCTTCCTCCATCTCTCGCTGCGAAATCAGGAACTGCTGAACCGGGCAGAAGAAGCAATTCACCCCGGACAGCAATGCAACAAAAGATCGGTCGCTAAGCCATGGCGCGAAAATCAAATTTGCTGCCATTTTTTTTAACCAATGGGAGGAGGGAGTCATCGGGGGAGGAACAGCGGGGCGGGGTGTACATGCCCACGTGACCGGGCACGTCATGACGCATGGCCCAACAAAAAAAAAAGGAAAAATGCCAATCACGGCCATGGGAGGGCGGGGCGATGAGAACGGGAAATAACGTGTGGACTGTGGAGTGCGCACTGCAGCGGTACAGGCTGCAGACGTGTGGACCATGGCAAAATAATGTCCGCAGTGGGGCGGACACGGTATAAACCACCAGGAACCGCCAGGAAACGATGCGACGCAAACGTGTGGAAAAGGCCCCTGACGGAGCTGCCTACCCTGACCACTTTGTTTTGCCTTTTTTTTTTTTAATGTTTTAACATGCTAGAGGACAGTTAATGAGGCAAGCTATCATCTCCCTTTTCCTCTCTGTTTTGCTTTTCATACAAGCTTACTGTGGGGTGCTGGATGCAGCTGCTGTTTATTTTGTCTGTTGCAGGCAGGCACAAATAATTACAGTTCTATTGGCTAGTGTAGAATCCTGCTCTTTCCCTGGGTCAAGCTTTATTGTATTTTTTACTACAGACATACTATCTGTAACTGAAGTTTGTGTTTCTCCAGCCTTCTTTCACCATACTTCCAAGGTTGATGCTGCTGAAAAGAAAAACAACAACAACAAAAAAAAAAGTAGCTAGACAGAGGACAAGGAAGAAAGGGGGACCTGGGCAAGCATACAAAAAACTTTGTAAAAAGAAGCTTTTTCCCCAGTGGCTTTGTTAATTGAGTTATGCCTGTACTCTCAGTTTGGTCTCAACTGACTCTTTTAACCTAAAATTTAATCTCCACCTTTGCTTACACCAAGATGGCCCTTTTGGTTGTGTGCTGTTTAAGGAACCTGTGTGCTTTACCTGGGGCAACGGAGGCAACTAAGTTACTGCTAGTCTTCTATTTGCAGAGGCTGGGAGAGCCCACCCATCTTCATTCCAGCAGATGCCACACGATACCAGCATGCCCACCAGCCATCCGTCAGTCAGTAATTTCCATTTAAAGAAGGAGTTTAACTACAGAGTCTATGGCTTTAAAAATCTAACCAAAAATTTGGATTTCCATGCCTCCCCTTTCCTTCCTTTTCCAGCTAGCTTATCGAAATGCATTATAAAACTCAAATATGTACACTATTGCAGAGTTGTAGTTGGTCTTAATAAACGTATTACCCACCTTTGAATTTTGTTTTGTTCTTAACAATCATAAAGCTACTATTGTATGATGGGGGAGGGAATGAAGTCCACTTTATGAGTCATCCACTAGTGAGAAATGAGAATCTTTCATTTCAGGTCCATCTGTTGACCCAGTCCTGGGGCGGAACGAAGCTCTCACCAGGGCTCTCACTCACTGGTCTTGAAACTGCTGCTGTGTGAGAGAGTCTGCATTTCTCTCTTTTATGGACTAGGTCATTCATTCATTCATTCATTCAGAGATTCTTTTATTAAAGAGTCACTACCCACCATAGAAAAAGTATTGAAAACTTACAAAAGAAAATATACTAATAACTGTTACCCCGATTACTCAGTGTGCTCCAAATATGCAAGATCTTGGACCCAATGTTTACGGGGTCAGGTTGAGTCAATAATCAAGCAGGAGTAAATAATAATTGTTTTTCTTTATTTTAAAATACAGTCAATACGTATATATGCGATCACTCACACAGACCTACTGAAAGAAAGGTAGGAGATTTGATAGAGGATTTTGAGAGGAATTTTTCAGGGGAAATACTACACCTGATCCTAAAGCCCGGGTAAACAGAAGAAAAATCAGTTGGAGCGGAGATTCTCAGCATGTGGAAGCTGAGGGGAAGGCTCAGAAAACGGAGTGGCAGCAAGGCGGGATGGAAGCCAGGAGTGATCCGAAGAAGCACTCAAAATCAGGGGTTCTTATAGAGGAAAATGTGCCTGTAGGCTAGTCCATTCCTGGGGAAAACAATGGGTTTCGAGTTGGAGACAAAGCCTCCGAAAGGTCAGTACTTTAGATGATTGAATTATGACAGAGTTGTCAATAGTGGAGACAGTATGCAAACGCGGAGTGCTTGACAGTTGGATATTCAGCTCAACAAGCTGCCTGCTTGGGGCAGGGGATCTTTCGTATGCTACATGCATACATAATGTGTTTTCAAAGTGTACTTGCCTGGAGGTCTCCTGAAGCTGCATTCCGGCAAATTACTGGCCTGCCTGGATTTATCCTGTATTGTTCAGCTATTTCGGCAGTGCCCATGTGCGTGCTTGTCCGGGGGCCCCGCAAGCATGTGGAGAGGAGTGGCTTGGGATGGTCAATATCTTGATATCGAATGATATCTAATAAGCCCTGGGCTCGGACTATAAACTACAGTAACATAGGCCCTTTTCACACGCAGGGTTTTTTTGCACGAGGGCCCCTTGAGCGTCACATAAATGGGAGCGTCGGTCCGTACGACACACTCCCATTCACGCGACGCTCAGGAGCCTAAAGCGGGACGCACGCACATTTTCTTATTTTCGGCTCTAAGCCGAAAATACTGTGTGGTCGCAAAACGTTCATGGGGCCCTCGCGTACTTACCTGCGTGCGGTGCGCCGAACAAGCCGGCCCGGTCACACTTCCTCCCCCCAGGGCAGCCTACAGCTCCCAGACTGCGCTGCGGAAGGAAAGGGCAGGGCGCTAGCGCGACGGTCGCGCTACCAGGAAGCGACCTGCGGGATGAAGGAGCGGGGAAGCGGCAGTGTTCCAGATGAGGCTTTTCGTGCAAGATGCCCGCCCCAGCCGTGCAAACAGGTAACGTGCGAAAAGGGCCATAACCTCTGTTTTGCTTTTCACACATGCTCACTGAGGGATTCTGGAGGCAGCTGCTGTTTACCTTGCCTGTTTTAGGCAGGCACACACAGCTACATGAGAATCAGGTACAGCAGAATTCCATTCTTGCCCAGCTCAAGCTTTATTGCATTATTTGCTGCAGATCCTTTGCTGCAACCTGACACCAAAAGTCTTTTTTTTCTTGAGACATCCATCACCTCCCAGTGCCTTTACTACTAAAAGATTTCCACTGAGACAGAGGAGAAGGAGAAAAAGTTGTGGACTAGATAGAGAAAAGAAGGCTTGTAAAAAAGAGCTTCTTTATCAGAGGCTTTGTTAACTGAAGTACGCCTGTTAGCTTTTTAAAGGGAGGGGGGCAATATGTCTCCTAAAGATGAAATAGTGTGACAACCAGCTTTATTATGCAGATGATTTAATGAATGCAATTACTGTGCAAATTAATTAATATTTGCCACTCAGTATTTATTTGGTGTTAGGGAGGAGGAGAATGTCTGAAAAAGAGTGTTTGAGAACTGTTTAGCAATTCTGTGAGCAACAGTTAAAATAATTAGAACCAGGTGACTATATCTTCCTATTAAACTTCAGTGGCAACGGGCCCCACATGCCCTGTTTGTCAAGGTAGCAGATGTGTTGCTTACTTATCAGATTTCTTCTCTGTCTTTTCATTGATTTGCACAGTACTGCGTGAAGCAATTACACTGAATCAATATGATTTTATTATTAAAAGGATATGAATATTTGAGTGGGTGGTCTGTCCACTTATGTCAGGCTTAAATGCAGTGTCCCTGTTTCCCACACTTAGTACCAAGCCAATCTTTGCCCAGTCCAAAGTTTCAGAAAGAAAACAGAGAATGAGATTGAATGGTCCTCATTTGGTCTCTTCATAGATGTCCATGTCACAGTTTACTGTATCAGGTTGCTTATATGATGTCCCAGTTCCCATCATCTAATTCTACAGCAATTCAGGTGACACAGCAAGTGAGATGTGAATGGAAACCTCTGAGGGCCAACACCTCTGAGGAATAACCCACACAGTCAGAATTGCTGATTGTCTGAAGCCAGCACTTTTCAGTTGGGTGGGACCCCTTGTCCTAAAGTTCCCCATCAGGAGTACTTTGATACAGCAGAATGCTCCATCACTGGTTTGCCTTTTCCTACAAACATATATAAATCATGTATTAGTTATCCCCACTCTGCCATTTGTGTTGAATATCATTTTTGTTTTAATTACCAGCTTTGTCTCAGCCAAAGCCTGCTTCCCTGTTGTTGAGCCAATTATCATAAATTTCCCTGTAACAATTAAGAATATTGGTACAGAGCTGCATGTATTTTAAATGTTATAATTATGCTCAGCTCTTTCGTTAATTGGCCTATCTGACTCTTTACTTTTTATGCTGCTCATCTGCTCATTACTGCAGCCATTTAATTCAATTAGCACCTTAATTAGAAGAACAGCCATGTCCAATGTCGTAGGACTTGTCAGAGTACGCAGCTTGATTAGCAAAGACAAACACACTAAGCAGATCAGGCGGTAACATTTGGGGGAGGAAAGTATGGAAGCCAGCCAGCTGTTGAAGTGGAAAAGCTGCATGTCTTCATCCCCCAAAGCTATGCCAGGAGAGAGAACATAAAGAGAGCATCAGACTGAGGAAGCAATATAATAATTCACAGCTCTGTGACTTAAAGCACCAGCATCAATAGCATGTACCTCCTGAGGGTGATATCACTACTAAATTATCTCCTGCTCCACATGCTTTTTAAAACACAGAGAGAGAAAGAGAGAGAGGGAGAAATGGAATAATATCATATCACACATCCCCCATCAAAAAGCAAAAGCAACTCCTTTCTCTACATTGTGTGATCAAACCATTAATACAGAGACCACACAAGCCAGTGCTACTGCCGGTGTATGCCAGTACAGAATCTGTCCATGAATGCTTCCCAGTTGCACTCCCATCCTTCCCATGGGGGGGGGAATAGTATGTTTTGTTGTGAAAAGAATATGCACATCGGAAGTCTCCAATTTTCAAGAGCAGCTTAAAACCCTGTTTTGTTTTTCTCCAGTCCATTTAAATCTTTATTCCCTGCCTATTAATTCTCCTAATTAGAATTAAATGAAGCATGTTAAATTGCTAGATTAACCAATAATTAAGCAGTCCAGGCACCAATAATTAAGCAGCCAAGACACTAATGTTTAATACACACCAGCAGCTCTTTCTTTTCTGCGACGGCACTGGGTCATGCCTGCTCATTTTGTTTGAAAGAAATTAAGTAGCTTGTCTTCCTTGACCAATCTCCCCCCACCCCCCGCCAACTTCTTTATATCAGTGTCTGCACAAAAAAGGTGTGCCTTGGGGAGAAGGGTTTCAGAAATCCTTATGGAGGGTTATCAGAAATCCTCATGGACACCTTCTGATGTCAATCTGATAGGAAAGGAAACCCACAGCAAAAAGCAGGTCACACAGTTTAACTCATAAAAGAATATATATCTGCAACTCATAATTAAGCACATCCATTCCATTCTCCTCAACCAGCCCTGCATAAATGTTGCTTCCTCATGTTATTAGTTGAAGGCTCTGGATTTCTCCAGAATATAACAAATTGCATTGTGAATAGCTTGAAGAGAATGGTTTTGTTTGTTTGTTTGTTTTTTGTTTTTTTTGCTGCCTCCACTGAGACTTGTAGCAAAGGAGCAACAGGCAGGACAATTAATTCTGTATTTTTCTCATTTGAAGTTTGAGGATTTTTTAAAAAATCTCTCTCACATTAATTTTGTAAAACAAAGATCTTGTATATGGTTTTGTCCAGCTGAAAATGAAGAGCATAAGTGAACAGCAAGGGCAAATGGAGCTGTTATCATTGCCTTAGTTGTACCTTCAAGCTGATCCCAACTTACAGTGACACAAGTGACATTGTCTTCCTGTGAGACTGAAAGACTGTGGCTTGCCCACAATCACCTGTGGGTTTCCATGACTGTGAGCAGTGAATCAAACCCTGGTCTTCTAGAGTCCTTGTCCAACAAACTAGTACATCAAAACACATGCCATCATTGCCTCAGAGCCTAGCCTAAATGCAGCAAGTCTAAATTAAACCTTGGCTAATCTTGGCCTGGGATATCTTGCTGCATCATCAAGAAACAGGTCCTAAAGCAGGAAGGGGTTTGGGAATAAAAGAGTATCTTGATCACCTTCTTCAACAAGGACAAAGAACTTCCAGCAGTCCCAGGAGGCAATTGTTTTGGGTCCCAGTGAAAGCCACACTGAATTCCCAAATAGAAATGGCTGGGTCTACTTCCACTTCCATTTCCACTTCCACTTCTGTTTTGTTTTCCTTGGGAGTGGGGGTTATGGATTGCATGGGCCTGTATCTCACAAAACACTACAGGAATGGCAAAAGGGAGGTTTTGATAAAATGATTCACTGCAGGGGGCTCAGAGAGTAGAAAATGTCTTTGAAGTCTGTGTGCAGACTTCAGTCCACACTCTGCCCTGCCTTCTATGACAATAATACAAACATCTTTGTATTTCTCCCATATGCCCAGTCAGTTATACATTTCAGCTGAGAAAATTATGCAGTGGGGGAGACTTTTACTTGAACAAGTGGGTGCCTCTAGAACAACAATGCACGTTTCTGGATAGCTTGCCACCAAAACTCAAGATATTTCTCTTAACATATGCAAGTCCTTCCACTGAAGTCAATGGGTGTTCCTATTTCTTTTACAAAAATCATTTTCTAGGATAACTGTATCTCCAGGTTACAAAATGCACTGCCATTTGCAGTGTAATTTTGTACAGATTCCCCTCAGTATTGTGTTGGAATAAATCCTCATTTAAGATACAAGGCAGAAATTAGGCTAAAGGTGTACCACTACTTCTTGCTGGCTTTTTAAGTTCTGAAAGTAGCCACATTAGTCTATTTCAGCATAAAAAGGAGAAAGGGAGGAGGGAAAAACAAAGAAATGTGTCATCTCCTCAAGTCTAACAGGTTTTTATTTTAGCATGAACTTTCATGGATAAAAACCCACTTCTTCGAATGCAGTACTGAGTGGCATTAAGACTTTATACCTGAAGCCTTAATATACTTGGTACTACATCCAAAGACATGGGTTTATATCCATAAAAGCTCATGCTAAAATATAACAACAATTAGTCCACATTTCTTTCCTCCCACCTCCTCCTTTTTATGCTTTTAAGTTCATGGACCACTTTTTGGTTTGTTTGATAAACATAAAAAGCATGCTGTCAATAACAATAAAGTTCTCCCTTGCTGCAATTTTATTTTAGTATAAGCTTCTTACTATGCCCTCTTGTCCTGCCAAGTTTTGACACTACTGTTCTTCTGTGACCTAAAATACTTTTGTTTCCATTTCATCACCCAACAATGCCTTATCTCACATTTCCCCACACAGCTATGTGTATATATTGACAGAGGATAGCATTTGATTGTCCAGTAAAGTAAACTCTGCTCCACAAAAACTTATGTCCTAAAAGGGTGTTATTCTTTAAAGTACTGCATTGTTGTGTTTTTCCCCTCAGCTGAGCTGCCCCTTGGGAAGTTGTTGCCTTAACTCAATGTTTCAGGTACCAACACTGTTTACAAGAAGCTCTTTTTGCTCAAGTGAAATGTTTAACAGAGATTGGCCATGGTTTTAGTGAATTTACTTAGTCATTTGGATTACTAACAAAAAGGTGTTTACCTGTAAGTCCTCTGCAGTTAAGTAAGATGCACAAGGAATTCTGTTTCTTTCCATATCTAACCAACATATTTAGCATCCTATTAATGCCCTAGTTAGAAAAAGAAAAGGAAACTGTGCTTTACCAAAGTTTGAATTACTTGATACAAAACTACTGAGATTGAAAGTAGTTGAAAGAAGAGTTTATTGTCTACAATTCTAAATCAGGACTTCTAAAAAAAACCCACACAATTGCAGTGCATACAGTACTATTTGACTCAGAGTGGTATGATTTGCTCAGTGATGTGATTTGCTCAGAGCACATTATCCAAGAAGGAGTGAGACAAAGTAATTTACTCATTTGGTTGTGCATCCCTAGTCTACTAGTTGCTCTAGTCCACAGGCTGCTCTAGTTCCTGTGAAGTCATGAAGAAGAGGCTGTGAACAGGCAAAGTAGACAAGAGTATTTTATTTTAGTGACAGAGGCCTAAAGTGCCATTGTTGATACAGAACAAAGAGGCACAGATGGTGAGAGAGCTGCTGTAGTAAGTTGCATGTTTGTTTTTCTGTCTTAGAAGGTAGTAAACTATATGAGCAACAGGTTCAAGCCCTGCTGGAGGAGAAAGTGCAAGAGTTTGCAGACCACCTATCCACACTTCAATTCATTAAGAAGAAGAAAGGGTTTGGAGGCAAATGCAGCAGATTCTTGAGGAAGAAGAAGAATACTTCTGGGAAGGAGGAGGATTACCAAATGGAGGAAGGTACATGTCACATTCTGAGCCACTGAAACAGGGACAAAAATTGCAGACTTCAAAGAGCACAGAAGTATCTATGGACAGTTCCATAAAGGGAAGGATCCCTGCAATCTCCCTCTGATGGTTGTAGGTGACACCTTCTGAGATGAACAGAGACAGCAGTATGCAGATCTGACAGGAGCTTGACAGAAGTGCTGTTTTCCTGTGCCAGAATGAAAAACATGATAAAGAGGCTGCATCAAAACCCACTGACTATATTATTACCACTACTACTACTACTACTATTATCATCATCATCATCATCATCATCATCATCATCATCAATTATCTTCATGGAAACAATGAAGCTGTTCGACACCTAAGAACACACTGCAAGTGACAATGAGGTTCTAGACAGTAAGGTGAAGGACCCTGAAGCACAGATGCTTATTTCATCTTTCTTGTGGATGGTCATGGTCCACGAAGAAAGAGGAGAATTCTGGAAGTGAAGACATGCTGTCATCTTCAACAAGATGTCCATGGAGGACTTCTGGTAAGAGATGAGTTGCACTTCACAGCAATTGGGAAACACATGTTTTACTAAAAGATGCACCATCCTGATAAGGAGGGCTTTGAAATGAATTCTGGGTAAGATACACTAAGTATTTCAGAGGACAGGCAGATACTAAGTACTGTGTACCAGTGCATAAATGATGCACAAGAACCTGCTGTAAGTGATAGAGAAATGATTCTATGATTCCTGCCAATGGCTGGAAGAAAAACAGCTGGGGGGAAAAACAGCTGGAGGAATGACCTTGACCCATGGTTTTAGATGTCCCTATAGAAATTCACAGAGCACAGGAAATAATATGAAATTGAACAAACAATCCAGGAAAATAAATATGATTCAATAGGCACTCCTAAAACTTGGTGAGTTGAAACTCATAATTGGTACAAAGTAATTGATGGGTATAATGTATTTAAAGGGAATAGACCAAAATAGACTAGAGTTATGTGTAAAATATATGTACACTTCCAAAGGGATACATGAGTTGGAGGCTAAAAAGTGGGTTGAAAATAGTGGGATGCTGCAGGGTTGTTTCTTGAGCCCAATGTTATTCAACATCTTTGTAAGTGACTTGGATGACAGTGGTCCTAGAATGAAGGAAGAGAGGGCATGCTCATCAAGTTTTCAGATAACACCAAATTGGGAGGAGTGGTTAATAACTCTGAAAGTAGAATCAGAATTCAGGATTATCTTAATGAATTGGAGACTGGAGACCAATTTAACAAAATGAATTTTGGCAGCTATAAATACAAGGTTCTATATTAGACAAGAAAATGAGATGCACAAACACATGCCTAGTCAGGAAAGTTTGAGGGTGGGTTTAGTCAGGGAAAAGAAGATACACATCTTTACTTTTCTGAAGATCTCTCATATAGAAGCTTGTTTTTTTGCTGTTTAGGAGGAAGAAATCTGAACCAATATGTTCAAATTACAAGAACAGCTGTTACCACTGGGAAATTCTTCTTAGTTGAAGAGCTGTTCAACAGTAGATGGTTGCCCCCCAAAGTGCCCACTTATGGTTCTTCATCACCCTAGAGAGAACTGACAAAGCACAATTACAATAAGTTCCAATGGGACAGAAAGATAGGAGGTATCTAGAGAAACTAGGATAGCTGCATAAGGATGAGATATAACAAATAGATTGGTAGACTGTGTTCAAAGAGTGTTCATCCTTCAGAAAACTGCCAAAGGTTCTATCTTGCTCAGCATCTTTATCAATGACTTAGAGGAACAAATAGAGGGGATATTCAACAAATTTGCAGATGACATAAAAATGGGAAAGTATAAAAGTAGAATATACAATTATAAGCCAAATAAAATTAAATATTATCTGATACAAAGAATCAAGAAAATTAAGAGTTTTGGATTCTACATTTTGTTGGTAGTGGTGTTGTTGTTAAAATATAATAGAGCAGAAGAAGAACTGGGATACGTAGCTAATCCTTCAAAGAAGACAGATTTAGGATCCAAGATGACCTTAAGAGATTAGAGATCTTGGCCTAAACAAACAAAATGAATTTCAAAAGGGATACATGGAAAAAAATTAGCAAGAAAAAACCAAATGCATAAAAATAGGATGGGAAACACTTGGCTTTGACACAGTATCTGTAAAGGATTTAGGTTTTTAACAGAGCTAAACATGAGTCAACAATCTGAGGCAGCATCCTCCCCCCCCCAAAAAAAAGCTAAGAGAATTCTAGACTACATGAACAGAACGAAAATATCCAGATTGAAGGCTGTAATAGTGTCACTCTGTCTAGCTTTGGCTAGACCTTACCCAGAGCACTCTGTCCATTGCTGGACACCACAGTTTATGAAGAATACTCACAATTTGGAATCTGCCCAGATAAGAGTGACCAAGATGGCAAAGGAATCAGAAACCAAGCTCTATGAAGAATATTTGAGCATGGAGAAAAGAGGAATGAAAGGTGATAGGGTACCTCTATTCAAATACCTGAAAAGTTGCAGAGCTGTTACATGGTGCTTGCACATCATTACATTGCAAGCATAACTTCCTGTTTGGTTTCTGAACTTCCCAGAGGGCCCTATTCTGGGAGGTTGGTGATAATCATGCAGGTGCATATTTTGGCTGAAGGATCGTTCAATCAGCCTTTCATATGCAAATTGAGGAGGGATCTGTGAGTACACACAGACATACTCTCCAGCATGCTCATACTATAGGGCATTTCATTTATTAGATGCTATAATATCCTAGTGGAATGTGCCAGCCATAAACTTCTCCTTGATATCCTATTGCTGTAACTTCAAGATATTGACTCTGAAGGAAAACAATGGCATGAATAAAATAAAAATAAAAATGTTAATTATCCTTTGTGTTTGTAATTTAATTAAAGGTGCAGTAAAGTTTTACTGTTTTGCCAGGTGATGATGTTTAGAGCCCTGAAAAAGCTATTTGTGGTGGTGAGATTAAAGTGCATTTTAAAATGTTCCTCGAGCACTTTCACATTTGTTGATAGATTTTTAAATTAAACTTTAAATTGTAATCTAAATTACCTCCTACAATTCATGGTCCCTATAATGAACTCCCACCATTCCTGCTGTCATCGAGCTATGATATACTGTAAATGGTAACTGCTTGCAGTTTTACTGAATAGAGTTCCAACATTACTGAGCTGTATTAGTTGTGTATAACCCTCAAATGGAAATCAAACTGGAAGGCAGATTTCCTTTAGCACAGTAACAGCATTATATGATAGTCTTTAGTCATTGCTGCTACAGCTCATGTGGTAAGTTTTGTGCAACAATGCTCTCATGAAGGAAGCATTTCCTTTTTGTCAGTCTCTGAACTTTAAATCAACTTTGGATCTAATTTTGTTGTGAAAAAACGAAAACTAAGTTCAGAGCACAAACTCCAGGACTTCACAGGCAGAATGTCCATGTCTGTTTATCCCCAGAAAATTGGCTAGGGAAAGAAAGAAACTTTTTCCCCCTGAGGTATGCATATTTCAGTAGTAGCCCAATTGAGGTGGGCTACAATTCACACAAACGAATTGTTTTGCCCTCTCTTTCTCTTGAGATTCTCTTGAGATTTTTTTCAAGGAAAGGTATATCTACAACTGCAATTTGGGGCTAATAGTGAGCTGTGGGAGTCATGGATAGAAATGCTTTTTAGAATGGAGTGACCACACTTGCTGCAGTGTATATTCAAACACATGCACACAACCATAATTTTGCACCATTTTAATATATAATTTTGCATCTTGACTTGGAATTTCCTTACATATTACTTGTCCTGCTTTTCATGTGCATATGGAACTTCCACATGAATAATGTGTTTCAGTCATTGATGTCAGTGCTGAAGTCCATGTGGGCTGGAATATCATGTGCTCTCACAACATTTTGGTGGAATCAAGGGGACAAGTGAATTTCAGGGGCACAATTGTATAAGAAAATCCTGTCCGGTAACTTCCAAAGATTTTTTTTTTCACCATACTACTGAGGATTGGAGAGATGTAGTCTGATTATATGTTTGCAGTTTCTGCTTTAAAGCCAAGCCATGCAGGCAGACATGCACTGTACAGCATGTCACCTCCCTCTCCACCATAATTTAAGTACTAGGATCACATAAAGAAATTTTCTTGTGTTTATCATAATTGCAGTGGGGAACTATACAGGCAGCACTAATTCAAAATATGGGGCAAAAATGGAAATATTCAAAACTTGGTTCCCTGGGCAGAGTGTAATGGATCTGTAGAGATTAGAAATCTAAATAATCGTTGCAATTTTGTTTTTCATACTTGACAAGAAAGGGTGTTTCAACACATCAGGACTATTAAAATGGTCAACCATTGTGGGATTTTTTTCACATTTTGGGCCTTTTTTTGTGAACAATTCAATTAAAAAAAATAATGGTATTCAGTTAAAAAAATCTTTTGCATAATGTCCTCAGTTGCCAAGGAAAACTGTATTTTGTATCAAAAATTTCCATATTTACTTTAAAATAAATGCAAATATAAATGTTAAAATAAATACATAAACTATATAAACTATCATACTAACAAACTAATCAACATATATAAACTAAAATATGTACATCAATAGATAAAATACAAAACATAAGATAACATCAAAAACATTACAAAAATACAAGAAGATAATTGCATAAAATACCCTGTTTTCTGAAAATAAAAGGGGTGGCACAATTTTTTGTGGAAATATTCCCCAAATGTTAAAAATCATGGGGAAATTCACAGAAATTCTCATATTCTCAGCCAGTGGAGAGAAAACTTTTCAAAGTATTCATTCTTACAAGAGAGAATAAAATAAGTGAAGATGCACATTCCTCATAGAGATATCTGGAAGCCTGCTGTTAGATATCAGAAGAATTAAAAACGAAGGGCTTTTTTTTTATGGCCTGTCCTTCTAAATAGCTCTCTTTCTCTGTCCTCTGCCCCAGTACAATTGTTACCTTCTTTCCAAATGTTCCACTTATCTTCTCCAGTCCTTAACCAAAACAAAACAAAAAACCTAGAAGAAAGCTTGCAAGTTCTTCAATAACTGCCCCAATAAGAGGAGACTAAATCATGCCAATCGACTTGTGATCTGCTATAGCATTTGAACCTATTTTACATGTGATTGTTTGATATCTGCTATGTGTTTGTTAGTCACTCTGAGCAATGAAGGGAAATGACTGGCTAATATGGTTATTAATTAAACATAATAAAATTTTGCATTGATTATATGTTTAATAATTATAACAGACTTTTAATTCTCCCCATCTTCACAGGAGTAAATCACAGGAGTAAATCACAAGACAAAAGATACTCCGTTTGACTGAAGTAAGAATCTGACAAACATAAGGAAATTGTATTTTTAACAGATACTATTTGTCACTTTTATATGTTTGTTATTGTGTCGATAAGTCTAGGTTAAAGTATATAATGTTCATTGGTTATTTATGTATGTATATATGTAGTAAAGCACACAGTCAGGAGAAGTCACACACATGTTTTCTACGTCTGTGAAAATCTCCATTGCAGCAACAGAGGTTTTCTTCACCTCTTTAATAAAATAGCCTGCAAAGAATCGGTGAATAATGTGTATCCCCAGTTTGCACACTATGATGTACAGACAGTCTTGCTCATTTAAGGTGGGACATAGATAGATAACTCCATAGTGTAAAACAGGATATAATCTGCTAATACAAATTCATATTCCATATAGTATATCAAGCTGTTGAGGTTTAAAATTCTGTGGCAGTTACCAGCATTAGAATTCCAGAGATATTTGTTAACGTTTCTCTTGAGACTACTCTGAGGCACACACCCTCTGAGAGATAGCACCGGGCTCAAAATGAATTTGCCGGTGAAGCTCCAGAGCCCTGTTCTATTCATACGGCATTTCATTTTTCTCAGCATGACCTTTGGTTCTCAACAGCGACAGCCTTGGTTCAGCATTGGTTTAGAGGCAGCAGTTTTAAGGGAAAATGAGCCCATGTCTTTTTTAGCTTTTAACAAAACTGTGGGCTTGTAGTAAACACAAAGATCATATCTTTCTTGCCAAGTGATACATGCAGGTTAAAGGACGGCTGCCCTCTTTTCATGGCAAATGCAGGTCTCTCGGACGGCTGCTTGATTTCAATAAAAATGGATGGGAAATAGGAAAAAGTGCAGTGACTCAGAAACTTCACGGACAATAGAATTTTACTAGTTTTATTAGGTAGTCAAGCACAAATGAGACACAGGCAAAAATGAGGACAGTCTTTGGATCCTTATCAGTTGGGTGTAGTGGAGTGAGGGAGAGAGGAGAAATGGCCTGCTAGCCTATAATGAGAGCCAGTGAAATCCTTGGCTTCCACAGAGGGGTTTGGAAATGCATTCCTTGTCTGGTTTTTTTGGTTTTTTTTAGCAGTACACATATAGAAGGTATAGCTTTGTTACCAAACTGGCATATCACTGTGTGCATTTCTGTGGAGGGAACAGTCTGCAACACCATCAAGTTAAAACACCAGTGCCTTTGAATTTGAAGCTATGTTGCTAGGCTGTGGGATTCTAAGTATGAAATATTTGCCACTGAAATCAGTGTGGAACTGAATAGGTGTCACTGGGCTATTATTCAATATGTGTGTATTTGTTACTAAGAAATTTTTTAAAAAACCCTCTGTGAAACAAAAACCTTCCCTACTCCTAATATTTCTTGAAAAGAGCTTGAGTGCATCTAAGAGTGTAAAGAACACAACAGGGAAAATGAAAAAAGGCAAAGACCCTCTTTTGTCCTTCATTTGAAACAAGAACTACTTGAGATAGTGTTTTTTGTCATCATCATCGTCATCATCATCATGATTAGCAGCTCATCCCTAGAAGACTGATCAACATTATAAATCAATATTAAAATTATCAATATTAAATCAATAGTACAAATTTAGAAATAATTTTAGAAATAATTCATCAACTATTAATTATGTGATTAATTTAATTTTAACAGTTAAAGATTGGAATCTTAAACCCTCTTATTTATATATTTTTAAATCATTTATATTTTTAAAATGATAAACCACGCTTCATCCATAAGGGATTCCACACCAGTGGAACATTTTAAAATAACAAATCCAATACCTAAAACATGGAGTAGTACAAATTAAGAGGCAAAAAAAAAAAAAAAAAAAAATCCTCTTCAGCCAGTAAACTAACACCACATCACTCTTCAAATTTAATTTAGAATTACTAGAGAGTAAGTTTCACTGAACAGAGAATAAGTCCCATTGAATGAAACAGAATTAAATATGTCAAGGATTGGGCTGCAAATGAATTGTCAAAAGGGCAGAAGGAGAAAGCAACAGAAATGTAGCTATGCATCTGTGAAACAGAAATGCTCATAGTGATCCATAAGCAGGTGGGTGAATGTCACAAAGGGAATCGTCTGGGTTTTGTTCTCATGATTCAACAGTCAGCCAGTGGGGTCAAGAAGTGTCCTCACATACAGATTGTTTATTCATATTCCTGTCTGTTTCTCCTTTTTGTTTTTCCACCAGCTGATCCTGGGAAAACAGGATCAGCCAAAACTAGAGCTTGTGTTAATTGCTAGCTTTTGTTAACTGTTGTTTAATTAAAAACATATTTAGTTTAACATTTAAAACTGATTGTAAAATAATTTAAATTTATTTTAAAACAATGCATTTTTACTAATGAGAGGGTGGTGTAGTGGGTAGAGTGTCAGACTGTGACTAAGTGACCTCTCAGCTTAACCTACCTCATGGCAGTGAAGAGAAAATGAGAAAACAATCACAAACATTTCCTTGAGCTCCATGAGGGAAACATAGAAAATAAAGGTACAATACAGGTAAGAATACAAAGCGTTGCAAGTGCCATAGTTCAGAAGAGCTCGTGACATTGTGTTAGAGAAGCAAATAGCAAAGCATAAGAACTTTGAATTGGAAGCCACCAATTTTAGAATAATAATAATAATAATAATAATAATAATAAAATTTATTTTTATCCCGCCTCTCCCAATGGATCGAGGCGGCATTACAGGAATATATAAAATACATTAAAACATTAAAACGTACCCCATCCTCCCCACCCACCCACCCACCCACCTTTCTAACCCCTTAAAATACATTAACTATTAAAAGCAATTAAAAATAAGATTAAAAACAAGAGGACAGAAGGAATAGAAGTTCCATTTTGAGGGAAAGGTAGGATATAAGAAATAAATTCAAAGAAAACTCAGGGCCACTTCACCCATAAACAGCCATTTGTACACACACAGAAATTTCAGTGTAGGAAATAAAATCTACATCATTTCTGTAGATTATAGATGTGTATATATGTATTTTTCCCAGCAATGGTACTATTTTTCCATGGTGGTGGGATGCATGCTCCTGTGAGGCAAGAGGTTATGCTGATGGCAGCAGCACTGCTGGTAGAGTCTCTCATATCAGACAGGTTTTTGCTGAGGAACCAGAATAAATGTGCCAAAAAGTTACTGGGCAAGACCTGCAGTGGGGGGAGAGAAGGATGAGACTGGTGGAGGATATCTTGGAGACAATGGCAGTGGCACCATAGCTAACACTTGTTAGTACTGCACAGAAGAAGGCACAGTAAACCCATTTTGAATGCCTTTTACCATGAAGACCCTATGATTAGACAATCCAAAATGAAACAATAGATTGAATATAGTTCAATTACAAGTAGTGCCATGGCTCAAGCCAAGAGGACATTCAGCTGTTGATGTGCTTAGAGGTAAACGTAAAGCCCGAAACTATACAACACATATTATAGGAACATGGAATGTGAGAAGCATGAATCAGGGGAAGCCAGATATAGCAAAACAATTCTGGAGGTCTGTAGTTTACTGAGGCCAAACATGAATCAATGTATTTCACTCATACATTCTGGCCACTTTTTTCCACTCTGAAACCTCTGTTGTTTGCTCATGCAGAGAGCCATTTACACTCCTGCCCTCTAGGCAAATTTTGGGTACACAAGACCCACGTTTTGATCAATTAATTTGCAGTACCTAAAATGCTAAACACCACTATGTCACTCTGAATCTCGATTTTGGTCTGCCCTTGGACAAAAGTCTAAGCCAGTTCACTACTCACTACTCTTCTGCACTGGTAATTATAATCTGCTCCCTAAGCCTCTGTCCAAACTTCCTTTATTTCCTTCTCTTGGCTTTTGTGTGAGTGCATGACTGTTCGAATCCTGTGTGCATGTGTGATTGAATTCCCCACAATAAACACATTTTTAGTTTACTTTTGAATCTCTGGCTGATTTTCTTATAAGGACCAAGTAGACATTGGTGAAAAGATCCTGCTAGTTATTCTGCCTCTTGCTGCCTTCTTAATTAGAACTAATTAATTCCCCTCTGAATTGTAGGTACTGCTGGAGAATCCCAAGGGGTCCCCAACTTTTAGGGGTAATAAGCTTACCTATTAAGCTGAGAGACATCAATGGATGCTAAAGAAACCAGCTCCAGATTCTTAGAAGTCAATGAAACTAGTAAGGATTCTCCATGACTGCTGGCTATTTCTTATCTATTATTTTAGTGAATGGTTCATATGCAGGAAATGATACTGGTGCACTTGTGAATTTAATTTTTGAACATGC
The DNA here is from genome assembly GCA_948474755.1 of Ctenosaura bakeri. Classification (NCBI taxonomy): domain Eukaryota; kingdom Metazoa; phylum Chordata; class Lepidosauria; order Squamata; family Iguanidae; genus Ctenosaura; species Ctenosaura bakeri. Next base: position 70,952 of record CAOLHI010004967.1, on the reverse strand, counting down.
ATTGGATGTCTGGAAGGTCAATTAGTGCATTAAATTGACAAGACTCAATTTGTCAATGCAGGGTATAGGTTTTCCAAGCTGAAAAATGCAGTAGGGCCCCTGCACCTTTATTGGTTGTGCTGAAGAGGGGATATCAGCAAGTGTTGCTTGTTATGCTTGTCAGATAACAAACAACACCTGCAGAAATGTCCTCTTCTACTCCTCCACTAAAGGCACAGGCGCCATCTTCCATTTTCACTCATGCAATCCTAAGAGGGAAAAGTATAAGGTATTATGCTGCCATTACTTACTTCCAGGTGTCTTTTCCTCTCTGTTTTCTTGTAAAAAAGATTGCTTCTCAATGCATCTGAAATCTGAGAATTCACCTCAAGTCAGACTTAGTAGTGACCCTGAAGTTTTAGCTCACTTCCATGACTTTGGCATTTAGACAAGTACACCATAGAAAATTTTAGCCAAAAAAAGAAAGCTTGGGTAACTAATAAAAATTTTCTCTTGTTGATTTGGTTCCTCACATCCTTTTTCTCTGAACTGTCTCATATTTCAGGGGCAGTGCAGGTCCAGACTAGGTACAATGCAAAGTTTAGGAAACTTACTTTTTGGATACAAGTCCCAGAATTCCTTCATTAGCATTGCAATATAGTTCAAAAAGCAGCTCTTCCAAGCTCTGGTGTACTGGCAGCAGACAAAGTATCAGAATAGATTTCACTGATTAATTCTTGGTGGTCTTGGATACTGTATTAGGAAAAAGGCAGGATGTTACTATATTTTCTGGCTTATGAGACTCATTTCCCCCCACAAAAAATACTACTTGAAAATGAGGTGCATCTCATATGATAGTGTGTCTTATACGTCGGCAAATAGTATTTGCCAGTGTATAAATGGGGTGCATCTAATACACGGGTGTATCTTATATGCTGGCAAATATGGTAATTAACTAGCTAACTGACTAATACTGGTTAATTCCTATAAAGTTAGAGTGACAATATAAAATGTATTAGGAGGAAGTGAGAGTCCAGTGTTGTTTCCACATCCCTGCTCTTCCTCCCCAAACCACTTGCCCCTAGCCACATGCTCATAGCAAAACTGAGATGGGAAGAAACCCCACAGCACTCACCTTCTAGTGTGAGATTTTGCTGAGAGTGAAACATGCCTACGCCCATCCAGCTGTGCTGCACTTTAAACTTCCCCTTTTTTTCACTCTTATTACAGGAATTTAGCAGGACCCATGTTAAGCTCTGCTTCCGCTGCTTGAATAAGATGAAAAACTGGGATGCCAGAAAGTGGCAAGTGCAGCTCAGTGCTCTCATTCTGAATAATCTTCAGAAGCTGCCTCACTCATTCTCTCTCTCTCCAAATCTTCTATAGAGTGGCATTATTTTAATGCCTCACTAGCCACTCTTATTTGCATAAACTGACCTAAACCTACTGATAAAAAAATAACCTTTAGAGATCAGAAAGAAAGAAAGGAAAGAAGGAAGGAAGAAAGATCTCTCTTTCTCTCCTCCCAACCCCCTTCTCTCGGAAGAAAAAGCACTAGGTGGGTTCTTAGACTGGGCACTTCAGGGGTTACTTGAATGTTTATTCTGATCTTAGACTGCAGTAGTTTCAAATGGTGTCTCCAAAGTGGCCTAGGTAGTAGTAACAGCTATTTAAGCAGAAAAACAACTGAGAGCATGGTAAACTGGAATTCTACTATTTCTAGGTCCCCACTTTTGCAAATTGAATAAGTAGCATTATAGGCATATCAATAGCCCACAAAGATGCTGATTTGGGCCTGTGTAAGAGATTGAGGTCTGTTTTTGCAATAAATCTGTATACAGTGCCTGAATTTGCAGGTAAGGTTGCACCTTTGAGCAAGTAACACCTGCTCAGATTTCCACTTCTACACAGCCATTAAAAGCCTTTCCCATTTTTCATTCTGGCAACCCAATTGCTGGTAATGTATGGCTGAACTATTATTAAAGACTTCTCTCTTTGCATAACTTAAAATAATCTTAACAAATATATTGACATATAAAAATGTGTGCTGAATTTTTGGCTGATCTCAATATTGTGCTTGATATCTTTGGGATTAATTAGACATTTTGAAAAAGAAACTTTTTTAAAAAAAATATATAAACTCTTACACAGACATAACTAAAATCTTAAAAAGAAAAAAAAATACTGAGATTTTAGATCGGAAACTGTTTTATACACATGGAATGAGGCTTTTCTATGCATATCCTAATGGGAATTGCTTGTGTTAGCACTGTTTTTGAACTGACAGCTATAGCTGTCAACACTTACTATTCAAAACATCTCAGATTCTGCCATTGAGATGTTTGCAACTGTGGGATTGGAGACTGGATTTAGTCCCTGTCACCTTCTCATCTGCTAAGCAGCTGATTGGAGGATTTCAATCTTTTTAACAGTACTCTATGCATACAGCCCTGACTGCTCCATGTGCTTTGGACTGGACATATGAGGGTTAACATAACTTTATACCATTAAAAAGTAGATTTTTAGATGTGGAAACAATTGATGTTTGTGTTTGAAATGTTTCTTTAATGGGGTAGCAAAAATATCCTTTAATCATACCAAATTAAACAATCAAATTATGTCCTTTTACCCAAAATTTATAGCAATGTACTATATTGATTTTTTTTAAAAAAATTCTGAAGGCATTTTTGTGGAATAAAACACAGTTAGTGTAATAGTGTTTCTGATGTATCAATTCTAGTTCTCTACATGTATACAGTCTTATTCATGGATATATTGAACTAATGCAATATAGTCCTACCAAGAGCAGACCCACTGGAATCAATAAGATTTCAGTTAGCTTGATTAACAAATCTTATTTATTTCAATTGTCTTACTGTAAGTAGAGAGGCCTAAATACCTTAAAAGCACTAGAACCTGTATGCTCTTGGAAGCTAAGCAAGATCAGCACTGATTAGTGCTTAGGTGCAAGACCATCAACGAATACCAAGTGCTGTAGGCTATATTTCAGAGGAAGGAACTGGCAAAACCACCTCTGAGTATTCCTTGCTTAAGAAAACCATATGAAATTCATGGGGTCACCATAAGTTGACAGGCAACTTGAAGATACGTATGTTATGTATCATACGCTCATTCTAAGTAGAGCCAGCACTGGATTTAGCCTATTGTGGTTATTTTATACCTATTTTTTCAATGTTGTTGATGGTTTTATACTGAAGGTTGGATAGATAGCAAATGTTGCTGCATTTTCTTATTAGATCTCTTTTGTGTTTGTGTCTCTAGATGTGTTTGTGTTTGTGATGTAAAGTAATGTATGGCTAACAAAACAACAGCATGCAATTACATCAGGACTAAGAAAATTTCAGAGTTATCTTCAGTATTTAATGGAAAGATACATACTTTTTTAAAAACGAAATTTCATCTTATTCACTCTTACATGTAAAGTCTAAAGTCATTTCCGCCCTACACTGTTATAGTGCAATTATTCTACTTTCACCATCCTGTGGAATTCTGGGGTTTGTCATTTCCTGAGGCCCAAGAGCGCTCTGGCTGAGAATTCTAAAGGCCCCTCTCTAAACTGCAGACCCCAGGATTCCATGGGAGGTTGAAAGTAGAATAATAGCACTATAATAGTGTAGTGCGGAAATGGCCCTAGTCTCACATATGTTCAAAGGAAACCAACAGGGGAGGAAAAAAGACTGCAAATCAAAACTGTTTCCTCCCATGTTCTTACTGTCCAGCTGAATAAACTCCATGTATTCTTTATTCTTGCTCACTAGCATCCTGTCCATTGCTTGGCCCTCCTGCAGACCTTGAAGCTGTTTCTTTAAACCAAGTAAACAAACAAACTAACTAACTTACTTTGATCAAATACTTTAAAAAAGACTGAATGCGGAATCACAACACTAGGTGAAATTAGCAAAACCTGCACAAGCTATAAATAGCCACCTCTCCTCAATAATGTATGCAGGTTTGTTTTTTTAAAAAAACTGGCAGTCTGGGTGGAAAGGAAGAGACTGAAAAGGGTTGAAAAGATGGAAATTCTTTGTCTCCAGTTTGTAAGCCTAGAGGCCCAGTTTTTAGTGGTGACAGGAGTACACTTGCAGTATTAAAGCATGTGTGCCAGCTGTACCCATTCCTAGAGATATCTCACCTGGCTGTGGTGACACATGCCTTGGTGAAATCCCATTTGTAAGGCACTGAACATGGGCTGCCTTTGAAAACTGAGGTCTGGGTCTGGTCCATGTCTGGAACAGAGACCAGCTTGGAGTCCCATCTAAGCCACCATTGTTGGAAAAAAAGTAGAATATAATTATACCATATAAAGAAGTAGAACAGCCAAGGCACTGAGGAAATGCTCAGTGTCTCTAGAAAGCCAAGTCAACCATATAAATCCCCCTCAATAGTAGCCACATAAATGAAAACATGGCAAGTTATTATAAGGTCCTGCTATAACTTACATTTAGAAAGCTATACAAAGAAAAACCAGTGTGCCACTGATGCCAAATGTCAACAAGATTTTTGATGTCCGTATGACAAACAAACCTTGATATCCAATGTCTTAGTGCATTTCTGCTAGCCTTCTTTCCAGAAAATGTAGAACAGAAATATTATTGAACACTCTGTATATTAATATGTGTCTATGGTTTGCAGGGAAGTGTTGCTCTTCACTTCCTTTGATTTCAGTACTTTTGCTTCATCTTCCCACAGATCAATAGCATTAGGAATCTGAAAAGGCTGCCAAAGAAGCTAAACAAAGAAGCAAGCTTGTAAGTACCCTGCTTGTATCACCTGATAAATGGTCCCCTCTTTAAAGAACTTATCTCTTTAGGACTTGCAGTATGAGGAATGGCATCATTTGTACTGTTTGCTTGGCTGGACGACTGAAGCTGGATCCATTTAAAAGATAGTGAGATACCGTCGACAGCAATAGACAGGGTAATTGCAGAGCCACTACTGTGGTATAAATTACATCACTCTAAGTGGTGGAATGGCCTGAAGAGAGGGAAAAAATTTCTGACAATTTACTTGTCCTGCTGCCCCTTTGACTGCTTATCACCAGTCAGCAGAAGAAAAGAGCTTGAGGTGAAAAAATTAAGTATTGATCAAATTAACAGTTTTTACTGATCTCTTTAAGAGAAAAAAGGACTGGAACAATTAAATTTAGAACACAAAAGACTAGGCAGGATAACTCTTGACCCTGGGATGGCAAAGCTCCCTGACACCGACAAGCAGAAAATACAATCTTGCTATGGAATTGTCTTTCTATTAGATTGGAACAATCTTGCACTGGCAGGGGAAATGGAGAGGGAGGGTGGGGTGAGGTGGGGTGGGAAGAGGCAGAATGAGGAGGCTAGATGACCCAATGGGACTTTCCCATTTCTAATTCTCAGATTTCTACTGGGAAGTTAAAGTAAAGTGAGAATCTGATCAGCTTACTTGCTGTATCCAGCTAGGCTCTAGTTACTTGCTGCATTCAATTGGGCTGCATTCAACTAGGGCAGGGACAAGAAAGGAAGAAATTTCAACTTCACATTTTAACTGAATGGCCTGTGTTGTTAATGAAGTACAGTACTCCTTCCACATTCATAGGTCTGACCTTCGCAAATTTGATTATTTGTGAGGCAAGCATGCCTCACCCCCCCCCAGTTCTTCTCCCATTCCCTTGCATTTTGCTGGGCATGGAGAAGAAAGGCAAGTATCCAGAAAAAGGCAAGAGAATTGGGTGAGGGGACTCACATGAGCCTTCTTTCTCCCCTCTGGAGCTCCCTCTCCCATTTCCTTGTATCTGTTCCTGGTGTGCAAAAGGCAAGGGAATGGGAGGGGGGATCCCCAGCAGGGAATGAGAGGGAGATCGTGGGGGAGGGTATTTGCAGTTTTTCCACTTTTGCAAGGTTTACAAAGCCTCACAAAAGTGGAAGGGGCACTGTAGAGATGAGGATGAATAATGCATTATTCCTTGACAGATGTTCTTCTGATGATTCTCGGTAAGGGGCAGAACAAGGGCAACAACCAGACCTATTGTTTAAAACCTGAGTCTCAAAGTCCTACACAAAATAAACTCAAGCTAGTATGCCTCAATTTTGCCATATTTGTTGCTGAAAAACATGCGGGGAGGCTCCACTCCACAAATAAACACACAAATCTCAGTTCTTCCTAGAATAAAAAGCCACAACTTTATTGGTTACAGCTAATGAGGCTCAGCTACAGCTTGGATCTGGGTCCAGGTAGTGATCGACTCACTTGATGGCTGATGGAAGACAACTCATGTAGCCCACCTGCTGTGATATCTGGAATGAGGAACGTAGGAAGCAACATGACCAGAAGCCATTGAGTGGTTCTCCTGTCACTTGTGAGGTGGGTAGAGCTGTCTGCATGACTCCCTGTGGCCTCCCCCTCCAATGTGCAAAAGAGGAACCCAACCAGGAATGGCATGCCATCACTCGCAAAGGCAAGTGCAAGACAACCATACACTCCAACTCTTCTTGTTTGTTTTCCTTTCTGTAAAGAAACCTAGCATGCTGGGATCCATTATGGGCCATGAGGGAGCTGTCCCAGAAGCCTGCATCCCCTCCCTAATTCTCTCATCTTTTTATAATTTTTAAAAATTTCCTCCCAATATTTTCCACTTTTTCTGTTTTTTTTTTTTTTAATGAGGTATTCTCGCAGCATACTAGTGGTTGTGAGAGGTTGCCCAGAAGCTCCACTTCCACACATTTTGTTTCTATTTTTTCACATTTTTCTGGTTTTTGTCGATTTTAAAAAAATATTCCTTTTTAATTTTTTTAAAATACTTCATTCTTCTTGAATATCTGGAGCCCTCAAACACTATGTATTTTTCCTCATTTTTTAAAAACAAATATATCTTTATTTTCCTGTTACCACTTTTCTTCTGGTGTCCTGCAAAAAAATCATGGCAAGTAGGAAAAGTGTCTCAGGAGTACCTCATAATTTCCACATTTAAAAAAACAAAAACAAAAATGATATTCCTCTTTTGATTCTTTCTCGCTCTATCTCCTGCCCCCTTTTAAATATCTGGTGCCTGGGAGACTAGGAATGACTGTGGAGAATGGCCAAGAAATCCTCAAGCCCTTGCTATGTCCACCCCCCATCATTTCAATTCTCCCCTGATCCATTTTTCTGTGTTGCTGTGTGGTTCACTCCTTCCCCCACTCCCATGATCTTGTTCTATTTACCAGACTTTTTTAGTGAATGGGCTGGTGCTGCAGCAGGAACAATTTGGTCAAAAGAATGACTTCCTTCCTCATATCTCCCAGCCCTCTGCTTTGCACTTTTGATGGTTAAGTGAATATATTTCAACTTGCCCTTTCTGTGGAATGGGTTGTAGCTTGAGCAGAAAAAAAGTGATATCAAAAGAATACTTTTGTCTTCTATGGATTAGACTGCTCCCCTACCCTCTCTGCTTTGGACTAAAGTTATGTACTTCATCTGAGGGCTGGAGTCCACATGAGGGCAATTAGACCAATACAAGTTCTCCATAAGTATTTTCAGAAACAGTTATTTTATGCATGTGCCATCTATCTCAAACACTATGTATGTGTCTGGATAAAGCATACAGAGAACATGAGTGTTTGCTTGTGTTTATGGAGGACAGACATTTTTCCCTAATGCAGTTCCTTCTTTTTTCCCCTAATGCAGATACATAATTGTGAAAGCTGATATGCAATTCCTTGAAATGATAAATATTGTGACAACGTATTGAGTATCTGAAGAGAGAGCAGAAGGTGACCTGTGTGTGTGTGTGTGGGGTTCATTCTTGACTCTTTGACTGTTTGTATTTTTTTTAAAGACTTATGTGGGAGCTTTTGTTAGTTTTTGGCCATGTGCTCTCCCTCTTCAACTCATCAGAGACCACAAGGACTTCCTGGATAGAACAGAGGGAGAACTGATCCTACAGAACCAACAGAAAGAGACTGTCAGGGAAAATGAAGAGGACAGTAACACTGAGGGAGCACCTTGGAGGACGGTCACTGTTAGGACCACATGATGCACAAGGGATTCAGAACTGCTCCAACTAAGCAAATGCTGGATTACATCATTGTATGGATTACACGTAATGATTTGTTATCCATGGAAGAGGTCAATGACAAATGAAAGCTAAGGATATATTGATTCAAGAAGGGTTTGTATTAGGTAGTTTGCTTATAGACAACTGACTGAACATTTTAAAATGGATAAAAAATTACTTGGGTTTGAAATGTCTAAATCTGATTTTGAGAAGCATTATGTACTGATGATGAAAATTTAATTACTAAAATGTATAACTTAATGTTGAAAATAGATACAGCAGATGAACAAGTTAAAGATTGTATGATTAAGTGAGCTCAAAAAATTGGTCATCAGATCTAGGGAGAACAATGGGAAAGGTTGTGGACATTAAATGTACTATGAATAATGATTTGTAGATGGTAGTTAACACTAGAAAAATTGTCCCAAATATAAAATGTTTCTTCTAACACTTGTTGGAAATGTAAGAAGGAAGAAGTGACTTTTTTTGCATGTGGTGAACATGTGTAAAAGTAAAGAAATTTTGGACTTTGATGCACCAACTAATAGAAGACATTTTGAAAATCAAGATTAAACTAGAGCTGGAGATGTGCTTACTGGGACTGATGGATGAACAGATAAATAGAGCTGACAAAAGAATTTTACAATATATATTTCCCACAGCCAGTTACTCTTGGTTCAGAGATAGAAAGAGGCAAAGACTCCAACACAAAATGACTGTATGATGAATGTTCTTGACTTGTTTAAAATGGACAAATTAACCGCATTTTTCAAAGACGTGTCTATAATCAACATTTGAAAAATCATTGGGAATTTTTTTTTAAAAAAACTTAGGGTTTAGATTTTGATATAGTACTTTAGAAGAAGCATATTTCTTAGCTTTCAACTATATAAAAGTCAAAGTTTGTGAGTGAATTTGTCTGTTTGCCTGTGAAGACCTCATATGATTGGCTGGCTGTGAAAATTCTATGCAATCCTGGAGTTTGCAGTTTAGGGAGTGGCCTTTAGAATTCTCAGCCAGAGAGCTTAGGCTGGTTCCTATGGAGACAAGGCCTAGCAGCAAGAAGGAGGAGGGCAGTGTATTCTCTCAGTAAACTAACCTCTATATGTTAACAACTCTGAATACAGATTGGATTGGGGAATATGGGGGGAAGTTACAGGTACTGGAACAGGCTGGTTGCTATGGAGATGAAGCCTAGCAGCAAGGTGGAGGACAGCATATTCTGTTACTGCAGGTTAGGCCTCCTTGGAGATAGGATAAAGATATCATTTTGATATCAATAATTTGGCTCTCTTCCACCATCCCTATCCACATGTTTGAGAGGCCCCGGGACAAGCACAGAACTAGGCTCGGCCATCAGATGCTGCAATACCCCAAGACAATACAGGCAGGCCAGAAATAGCCAGATCACCACTTTAGGAGACCTCTCTGCAAACACCCTCATTATGTATGCACACTGTTTACAAAGGACTCCCTGCCCTGAGCAGGCAACTTGGCAAGCTGAATACTCACATGCCAAGCACTCTGCGTTTGCGTACTGGCTACCTCTTTGTCAATTCGGACTTAACTCAATCATGCTAAATTTTGACCTTTCCAAAGCTTTGTCTCACGCCCGAAACTCATTGTTTTCCCCAAGTACGGCATAGCCTGCAGTTACATTTCTCTCTCTATAAAAACCCCTGACTCCGAGACCATCCTCGGATCGCTCCCGAGTTCCAGACCGCCTTGCTGCCACTTTGCTTGGTGAGCTTCCCCTCAGCTCCACGTGCTGAGCCACATCGAACCCCAGCATCTCTCTCTATTCTTCCAGGCTTCAGGACAGGTTTCGTATCACCCAATTCAACAATCCCTCTCAAAATCCCTCTATACCACTCCAACCTTTATTTTCCTTAGTTACTTGTGTGATTGTGTGTGTTGCATACACTGTGTGTCTGTATTTAATAAAATCTCAATTATTCTTATAACTTGATTTGCTTCTTGGCTTGGCCTGACCCTGTAGACATTGGGTAAAAGATTCTGCTGCGTTGCCCTGCCTCTCGCATTGCTAGCTTGTGCTCTCAGCTAATTTCCCCAAACTTAGTTAATAGTGAGCGCAATTAGGTGTCCCTCCCGGGACCCCCAGTAAACAGGGTAACAATTCCCTCAGGAATCCAAACTGCGCATGTAAATAATTCTGAATACAGATTGCATTGGGACATATGGGGAAAAGTTACAGGTACTGGAGAAGAGAGTTTGGTGAGTTCTTAAGAGGAAAATAAAATCCTAGGCAATGCTGGATATACATGCTAGTCTACTATATAAAAGTCAAAGTTTGTCTGTGAGTGAGTTTATTTGTCCATGTCAGGCAGAGAAAACCTCATATGATTGGCTATGTCAGGCGAGAAGTCCTCATATGATTGGCTGCCTGAGAAGATTCTATGGAATCCTGGGGTTTGCAGTTTAGGGAGTAGTCCTTAGAATTCTCAGCCAGAGAGCTCTTAGGCCTGGCCGGCTGCTGTGGAAACGACCTAGCAGCAAGGAGGAGGGCAATGTTTTCTTTCAGAAATCAAACTTCTGTATGTTAACAACTCTGAATACAGATTGGATTGGGGAAGATGGGGAAAAGTTACAGGTATTGGAGAAGACAGTTTGGGGAATTAGAGACAAAGGATCTCAAATCTGTGTATTTCAACTGCATCTAATTTCTTAGGTGAGGTAAGGTAAGGTACTTCCTAAGGTATTACCTATGAGAAAATAAAATGACGGGTAATGTTGGTAACACATGCTAGTATTATATCTATTATACTATATTATATTTTATCTCTGTTTACATCTTTGTAATAGCTTTGAGGAAATGCATTAGTAGATCAGTTTTTAATCATCATCTGAAAAGCTAGAAGTCATTGTTGTCTTACTCCATGTAGTTTTGTGTAGTTTTAGTTAGTGTAGTTTTAGATGTGTGTTTTTTCTTATGTGTGTGTAGTTTTTGTATATCCTTGTGTGTTGTTTTATGTATGTAAATGCATGAGTTTAATAAAAACAAATCTCAGAAATCTCCAAGAAGGAAGAATTGGAAGTTATGCAGGACATCAGCCTGATAACTTCTAGGAGAATAGCTCTGCTAAGCATAGGCTCTCCAACAAATTCCTGATGTGCTGTGCAGATAATTTCTTCTTTTAAAAGGTGGAGGACAGTACAAAGGGATCAGAAATCCCAGACTTGATCCTAAAAGACAGGGAGAAGTCACCGGAATCAAAATAGTTGGTACTTTGATGGTGGTTGACCATGCAATGCTAGAATTTATGATTGTGGCCAAAGTCAAACGCAAGTCTTAGATTTCAGGAAAACTGATTTTATCAAACTGTGGGAAATGCTAGGCAGAATGTCATCATTAGAGATGCAAAAGAAAAAATAAAACCAGCATAGGTGTGATTTTATGAAGAAAGAACTGCTGAAAACACAATCACAACCAATTTTATGGAAGAAGAAAAATGGGGAACATCTGAATAAGCCAATGCAGCTGCATGGTAAACTCAAAGTGGAAGTGAAAAGAAAAACAGCATATATAAAGAATGGAAAGAATGATGAATCACTAAGGAAGAATACAGGTGTGTAGCCTAAGCTTGCAGGACTAGTGTATGGAAACTGAAGCTCCAAATGAGCTGAAACTGGCTAGGCAAGCAAGGAGAAGCAAAAGGGAGTTTTTCAATTAAGTTTAAAACAAGAGAATGATGAAAGAGTTGATGGGACTGCTACTCAGCAAGAATGGTAAAATGTTAAGAGGTCACAATAAAAAGATAAAACTGCTCAATATCTATTTTGCTTCATTTCCCCCCCAAAAAGAAGATTGTATGATGTCCATTGCCTATTTATTCATGAGTTTTAAACAACATGCTTGCTGAGGCCAAGGGGGACATAGTTTTGAGATACAGAAGGAGGGGAAGGGTTGAAATTAAACTGAATTAATGGGCATAATGGTAACTGTCCTTCAGCATTTTCAACTGTGCTCTGTCCTCTTTCAACTACTCCACCTTCTCATTTCTAATATTGTCCAAAATGGGAAACAGTCCCATCCCCCTTCTATTTACATATATGCTCCACTGAACCAATCATTCCCCACCATCACCATGAGAGATTGAGATAAAGAAGACTTTTACATGGGATAAAAGGTGCAGTGGTGCATGCACTCTCAACTAAGGCTGAACAGTTCTTCGTTGAAGGAAAGGGGCCTACTGTGAGCATGTGCTCACTCATGAGTGAGGTTCGCCACTGTTCCTGCTGCTGTTGTGTGAAGGACTAGAAGCAGCATCTGGGGAACCACTGTAATGCACCCAAACACCTCCCTTGATGGGAGGAAATTGAGGCATGGTCTCACTGAACATAAAGCTAAAGTTGATGGGGGAGGGGGGAGGGGAGGGGGAGGGGAGGGGGAGGGGAGGGGGAGGGGAGGGGGCTCAGGGTAGAAGATTTGAGGACTAGCAATGTTTTATTTTTTCTCAGGTGGAGGCATGTAGCTCTTCCATTGTTTGTGTGCGGGTTGCATTTTTAGCTTCTTTACTGTCTGAATCATAGAACTGGAAGACACCACAACAGTCATTGAGTCTACCCCATGCAGGAACACACGCTCAAAGCAGCCTCAGCAAATCCAACCTCTGTTTAAAAACCTCCAAAGAAGTTGATTCCACCACATTATGAGGCAGCATAGTCCACTGTTGAATGGCTCTTACAATGAGGAAGTTCTTCCTGATGTTTAGGTGAAATCTCTTTTCCTGTACTTTGAATCCATTGCTCTGTGTCCTAGTCTCTGGAGCAGCAGAAAACAAGCTTGCTCCATCTTCAATAAGACATCCTTTCAAATATTTAAACATGGCTATCATGTCACATCTTAACCTTCTTTTCATCAGGTTAAACATACCTAGCTCCCTAAGCCACTTCTCATAGGCCAAGGTTTCCAGGCCCTTCACCATTTTAGTCACCCTCTTCTGGACACATTCCAGCATGTCAATATCCTTCTTGAATTATGGTGCCCAGAACTAGGTACATATTCCAGGTGAGGCCTAACAAAGCAGAATAAAGTAATATAATCTCAACACTCTATTCTTATTGATGCAACCTAGAATTGCATTGGCTTTTTTTAGCTGCCACATCAAACTGTTGACCCATGTTCAGCTTGTGGTCCACTAAAATTCCTAGCTCCCTTTCACATGTACTGTTTTCAAGCCAGGTATAAAACACAACTTATATCAAACCTATATCTGTGCATTTTGTTCTTTCTTCCTAAGTGTAGTACCCTACATTTCTCCTTGTTAAAATTCATTTTGTTAGTTTTGGCCCAGCAGTCTAATCTGTCAAGGTGATTTTGAATTCTGATCCTGTCATCTGGGGCATTAGCTATCTCTCCTATTTTGGTATCAGCTGCAAATTTGATGAGTGTGCCCTCTATTCTGTTACCCTGTTCTCTGGGGGTCCCAGGAGGAGCGCCCAAATAACCAAACCACAATAACACAACATTGGGGAAAATTAGCTGGAGCACTCACTAAAGCTAGCAAGAGGCAGGGTAACTTAGCAGGGATCTTGCAACCCAGCGTCTACGGGGTCGGGTCAGTCAACCAGTCAGACAGTTTTAAAATAGCAAAATGATGTTTTATTGAAAGACAAACAAACAGTAAAGACACCACAATCACACCGCTAACAGAAGAGTTGGAAACAGGAATTTTCGGGGAAATGGGTGATACGACACCTTTCTCGTAGTCCTGAAGAAGTTTGAAGATAGGATTCATTGGGGTGCGGGGAAGAAAGCTCAGCGCGGTTCGCTGAGGGGAGCTTGCTGGACAAAACGGCAGCAAGGTGGCCTGGAACTCAGGAGTGATCCGAGGTGGTCTCAGAATCAGGGGGTTTATATAGGGTGAATAGTGACTGCAGGCCATGCCTTACTCGGTGAGAACAATGCGAGTTTGGAATGGGACAAAGCTTTGGTAAAGATCAAGTTTAACATGATCGGCTTAGCGCTAAATCAACAATAGTGTAGCCAGTATGCAAATGCAAGGTGCTTAGTTTGGCTTTGTAAGACTATCAGCTCAGAGCCGGGCATCTTTGTTAGTGTCGTGCTTAAGCAAAAAGGTGTTTGCAGGAGAGGTCCCTGAAGCAACGGATTGGCTCTGTTCTGCCTGCCTAGGTGGAGAAATGGAATGTCCAGCAATTACCGTGCCTGTTTACGTGCTTGTCTGGAGGCCTTGCAAACACGTGGAGCGGGGTGGCAGAGGAAGGCCGAATGGTTTTGATATCAAAAATGATATCGAGTGCTATCACCGGGTAGGCCTAGGCCGAAGTAACAATTCCTTCATCCAAGTCATTGATAAAGATGTTGAATAGCACTGGATCCAGGACAGAACCCTGTGGCACCCCATTAGTCACTTCTTTCCAGGATGAAGAGAAGGTATTGGTGGACATCCTTTGTGTTTGGCTGGTCAGCCAATTACAGATCAACCTGACAATAGCATTGTCTAACCCACATTTTACTACCTTGTTTGCAAGAATATTATGGGGGACCTTTTCAAAGGCCTTACTAAAATCAAGATACACTACATGCACAGCATTCCCTTCATCCACCAAGCTTGTAACTCTATCAAAAGACAGAGAGAGAGAGAGAGAGACTGAGAGAGAGATATGAGATTAATCTGGCATGACCTGTTTTTGAGAAACCCATGTTGACTTTTAGTGGTCATGGCATTCCTTTCTAAGTGCTTATGGACTGTCAGTTTTATTATGTGTTTTAGATCCTTTCCTTTTATTGATGTCAAGCTGACTGGGCCATAATTGCTTGGATCCTCTTTTTTCTCCTTTTTGAAGATGGGGACAACATTTGGATTCCTCCAGTCTGCTGGGATCTCCTGATCTCTAGGAGCATTGCCAGTGGTTCTGAAATTACTTCTGCCAATTCTTGTAATACCCTTGGATATAGTTCATCGGGCTCTGGTGACCTGAATTTATTAAAAGTAGCCAGATATTCCTGTACCTATTCTATGTTGCATTTCCCCTTATTACATCATCTGTTCCATTTTCTTCAAGTTGAAGACTGTTTTCCTTTTGAGAGAAGACTGTTACTTAAAAACGTGGGTTACTCATGGTCCACCCATGATACCAGTGCCTCCACGTGACAATGGGGAAATAATTAGCTCAAAATTAGGAGGCTTGTGAAAGGGGGTAAAATAACAAGATCTTTCCACCAATGTTCATGAGATCATGCAGGAAAGAACCAACCAGAGATTCAAAATGAAATGAAAGATGTGTTTTATTGAGGCGAATTCATTCATGCATGCATACAAAGTACAAACAGTCACACATTAACAGAAGAGCTAACTGAAGAATAAAGGAAGGAAAAATTATGGACAGTGAGGCTGAGAGGTTTGGAGGTTATAGTTACCAATCCAGAAGAGTAGTGAAGAAGCAGCAGTGTTCCTTAGACTTGTGTGTCTGGGGGCAGTACACAGCTGGGAATCAAAATGGCAGAGAGACATTCAGTAACTGGTGAACTGCAAGGTAATTGCTTAAAACTGGAGATTTTTATACTCTATTTCCCTCCCTGAAGGAATTTTTCCTTCCTTTATCCTGAAGGGAGGGAAATAGAGTATAAAAATTATGTGTGAGTCATGTGTGAGTTGATTGCTTTCTGGTAGAGTAAACAAAAAGGGTCTAGAATGGACTGATTTTTCAATGTCTTGATTGGGTAGTGTGACTAGGCAAGGCTTCGGTAGGAAATGCACACAGCAGGAGTGCTTGCCTGCACCTGGGCAGTTTGACTATTGTTTTCATTGAATGAACTTAGAGCTATTAAGTCAGGCTTTCTTGGTTAATTCTTGCCATGCTGAGGTTACCTTTAGCTTGCTTTCCAGCCAGGGTCCTTTCTCCACATGGCTTTTCATCCATAAATGTGTATAATTTATATTTTATGCCAATTAAACATACCTGCCAATTAATATATTTTGCCAATTAGACCATATCAAAGCATGGAGGTGTACAGCCACTAACAAGACCAAGGCAAAAAAGGCATTGAGTAGTTCTGCCTTTTCTCTGTCCTCTGTTACCACTTCTCAATCTTCTCCTCACAGCATCCCTACCTGTTGCTACAGACTTAATAACAAAAAACCTTTTTTATTGTTTTTAACCTCTCTACATGCACTGGCTATTCGTTTGAATTCCTCTTTAGTGATTTCCCACCTTTTCCATTTCTTGTACATGGCCTTTTTAAATCTTAGTTCAGCTGAAAGTTCTTTAGACATCCAGCCTGGTTTCTTTAGACAATTCCCATTTTCCCCCTTCAATTGAATTGTTTGAAACTATGCCTTCAATATCTCATTTTAAAGAAAGTCCCATCCATCATAAACTCCTTTCTCTTATTAGTATGTCTGCTTAGGGGATAACACGTAATACTGAAATCAGCTTTCTTAAAGTCTAGAATGAGAGTCTGCCTGCGCTTGGCTTCCCCTTTCTTTTGTATTACAGATTTCAGAAGAACATGGTCACTCCCACCTAAGGATCTTGCCACTTCCACATCATTAAGCAGTCATCACTGTTAGTTAAGATCAGGTCCAAAATAGCTGATCCCCTTGTTGCCTCATCCATCTTCTGGACAATGAAATTGTCTGCAAGGCAACTGAGGAATTTGTTGGACCTGATATTCTTGGTAGAATTTGACTTCCAACAAATATCATGATAGTTGAAATCTCCCATTACCACTATCTCTCTTTTTTCTGAATGTGTGGTCATCTACTTTAGGAAGGCCTCATCTAAGTCCTCAATCTCTCTTGGGGGTCTGTAGTAAAATGACATCCCTATTTTTACTCTCCGCTCATCCTCCCCTTTTCCCGTTTGGTGTATTTCTCTGAAATAGTTTGTATCCCTTTGTTACCACAGCTATGCTATGTCTGGTGAAAGCACTAGATATCTCTTGATATCAAGCTTATTTGGCCTTCCTTTGACCTTTCTCTGCCACCCTACTCCACGTGCTTGCAAGGGCCACCACACAAGCACGTAATAGCGCGGCTGTTAATGGTTGTACATTCCAAACCTCATTTAGGCTGGCAACTTAATGCCTCTCCGATGCTTTAGGGACCACTCCTTCTTGCAAACCGCCTTGCTCAGCGTGACTTTACACAAAGACGACCGGCCGAGTGCCGAGCCATTCCTTTATGTTGGGCAATTTGCATACTGGCCATACTATTGTCATCCAGCGCTAAGCTCATCATGTAAAACCTGATCTTTTCCAACGCTTTTGTCCAGCTCCAAATTCCCTTTGTTCTCACTGAGCATGGCATGGCCTGTAGGTAAAATCCACCCTATAAAAGGTCCCCAAATCCGAGCCTTCCTTGGAACGCTCACCCACTGGACTACCTCGGATTGCCTTGGACTTCCATCTAGCCTTGCTGCCGCTCTGTCCAGTGAAGCTGTCCCCTCAGTTCCCAATAACTGAGTCTGCTTCCCTTCTTGGATCACCCTGGACTTCCATCTAACCTTGCTGTCGGTTTGTCCAGTGAGTTGCCCCCTCAGCGAACCGCGCTGAGCTTTCTTCCCTGCAACCTCCTCTTCTCTCCAGGATTACGTGAACAGGTGTCGTATTACCCATTCCCCGAAACTCTCCATTTCTATTTCTCAGTTAGTTAGTGTATGTCGTGTCTTTCATGTTGTTTGTCCTCAATAAAAATATTATTTGTTGCTTTAAAAACTGTCTGACTGCTCTTCTGACCTGACGTTGTAGACATAGGGTAAAAGATCCTAGCTAAGTTATCCTGCCTCTCATTAGCTTAAGAGAGTGCTTGAGTCTAATTTCCCCCATCTGGTGTTTTTATTTGGTTATTTGGGCGCCCCTCCCAGGACCCCCAACATACAGGGTAACACCTTTATTACTACGTTCCAATCATGAATCGCATCCCACTAGGTTTCAATGATGCCTGTGTTGTATCATATCTGCTTTTCTGTGTTAAAAGTTCAAGTTCATCTTGTTTTTTCCCATGCTCTGTGCATTAGTGTAGCGACATCTTAGACCATGGGTCATCCCCCTAGCTGCTTATTTAAGATTTTTCTCCTCCTACTGTTAGGTTATTGTACTATTCATTCAGTTCCCTCAGTGACATTCAGATTATTATCTCTAGCACTTGATGAACTCCTGTCCTCAAGAATACTGTCACCTTCCCCCACATAACTCAG
This sequence comes from Ctenosaura bakeri, assembly GCA_948474755.1. Lineage (NCBI taxonomy): Eukaryota > Metazoa > Chordata > Lepidosauria > Squamata > Iguanidae > Ctenosaura > Ctenosaura bakeri. The sequence continues at coordinate 52,762 of CAOLHI010004967.1, read as the reverse complement.
TTTAAAGCCCTCTTGATCAGCTTTGTGAGCCTCTTAGCAAAAATGTTCCAGCCAACTGCTGTGAGGTGCAACCTATCATTTGCCAGTAATCCATCTTCCTGAAACTGCAGACCATGATCCAAGAAGCCAAATTGTTCTTGGTGGCACCATCTGCGGAGCCAGTTGTTTACCTCCACTATTGTTCTCTCCCATCTGGACTGTATCCTCTAACCGGAAGGGTAGATTTTCATTGACAGTCTGTTCAGTATAAATATAAAATGTTTTCAAAAACAATTAAAGAATGTATAAAGTTAAAACATTAAACATTAAAAACATTAAAATTAATTAAAAAGCTATATAAAATGCATCATTAAAAGCCCATCCCATTCAGTTTTCCAAAAGGTTGGTGGCACAAGAATGTTTTCCACTAACAGAAGGAGGGCAGGGAGCTACCCTGGCCTCCCTAAAGATGGAATTCCAAGGACTGAGGCTTCATCCCTTGTCCCCACCAAACAAGCCTGGGAAGGTGGTGGGACAGAGGGAAGGGCCTCTCCAGATGATTTGAGAGGTCTAATGGGCTCGTAAAGGGAGATAAGGTCCTTCTAATAGCCTGAAACAAAGCCATAATAATAACAAGAACCACAATAATGATAATAATTAAAATAATAGCCATAAGAATCTGTAGTAGTAGTAGTAGTAGTAGTAGTAGTAGTAGTAGTAGTAGTAATAATAATAATAATAATAATAATAATAATAATAATAATAGAAGCATTTAAACAGTAGATTTGAAATAATGATAGCACAGTGATTGTAAAGACAAAGAAAGAGGGCTTGAGTTACATCAGTACTGTCATTCCACATAACTAAATGGAGTTTTTATGTTTAACAATTAATTTGTGTTCATGATTTTTACTAAAAATAATTTTCTTGGAGAGAGAAAAGAATGTTAAAAATTACCTGCACCATGTGTCAAATATGCTGGGTATGCCACTGGAGGTAAGCAGAACAAAACACAGGAGGAAAGGTTGAGGGAGCCAGGTATGTTCAGCATGGTGAAGAGAAGACTCCAGGGTGATATGATTGTACTCTCAAGAGCTGTCACAGGGAGGATAGTGCGGGGCTGCTCTCTGTTGCTCCAGAGGGCAGGACCACGTCTAATAGTTTGAAGTTACAGGATGATATATTTCAGTTTAACATTAGAAGGAATTTCTTGACAGTAAGAGCTGTTAAAAAAATGGAGCCAATTACCTAGAGAAGTGCAGGGTTTCTTTCTTTGGATGTCTTCAGAAGAAGTCTAGACAGCAATCTGCTGGGGATGCCCTAGCTGGATTTCCTGCACTGAAAAGGGGGTTGGACAAAATGTCCTATGGGGGCCCCCTCCAGCTATGTGATTCTAACTGTAGCCAGTGTCTGTTTTTCAGATTTCAACTTCAATGTTTCCTGGTTATAAAATTGTGAAAGATAAGAAATTACTATACAACATGGGTGTAATTTTATACACATAAGGCTACATGACAATTGTGCATTAATGAATTGTGAGACCATGTGACTGAATGTGCAAACAAATGTGAAATGTACAATTACAATGTGCAAGCCCCTGTTACCCTGTTTTCTGGGGGTCCCGGGAGGGACACCTAAGTGCGCTCTCAATTACACAGGTTGGGGAAATTAGCAAAGAGCACAAGCTAGTAATACAAGAGGCAGGGCAATGGAGCGAGATCTTTTACCCAATGTCTACGGGGTCAGGCCGAGTCAAGGAGCAAACAGAGTTGAAATAATAAGTGTTGCTTTATTAAAATACAATCAAACAGTGTATGCAGCACACTCACTCAGATAACTAAAGAAGTAAAGGTTGGAGTGGGATAGAGGGATTTTTAGAGGAGTTGTTGGTTTGGGTAATACTACACCTGTCCTGAAGCCTGGGTAGTCTGCAGCAGAAGTTCGGAGGTATGGAGTCTCAGTACATGGGACTGAGGGGAAGGCTCGCCAAGCAAAGCAGCAGCAAGGCTAGATGGAAGTCGGGAGCAATCCGAAGAAGCTCTCAAAGTCAGGGGTTTTTATAGGGGAAAATGTGGCCGTACGCTAGTCCATATTTGTGGAAAACAATGAGTTTCGGGCTGGAGACAAAGCCTCCGAAAGGTCAGAATTTAGCATGATTAAGTCTGAATTGACAATAGAGTAGACAGTATGCAAACACAGAGTGCTTGACAGATGAGGATTCTTCTAATCAAGCTGCCTGCTCGGGGCAGGGAGTTCTTTGTAAGTAGCATGCATACATAATAGAGTACTTGCCTTTGTGGTCTCCTGAAGTGGCGGGAAGGCTATTTCTGGCCTGCCTATATTGTATTGGAATATTACAGCAACTAGCGGCCATGCCTGTCTGCAAGCTTGTCCGGGGGACCTCGCAGCATGTGGAGAGGAATGGGTAAAGAAGGCCGAATTATTGATATCAAAGTGATATATAATATCCCCCAAGTCCAGGCTAGAAATTACAGTAACACCCCAATGGCACTGCATGCAGAACTTGGCTTCCACAATCTTCAACTGAATATGACTTCTGAATTGGAAAACCATGTCCAATGACTTCTGTAGGGAATCTTACATCTGTGTTAATCACTAACAGGGTGCCAATTTTTTCTCTAACTCCTTAGTTACTTAAATATACATAGCATCTGTGTATATTTATGCATATGCCTTAATATGTAGTATGAATCTGCTTATGAATAATTAGTTCATGCTTTAGATTTATAACACAAATAGGCTGTGTGTGGTATACCGCTACTCTGTTGCTCTCCAGAAAACATGCAGAGACTTTCCGTTGTGTTTAATGAAGCACAGGATGCTATTTTACAACGGTTGCTGGAGTGAATCATTTCCATCACACATCAAATAATACAGTAAAACACACCAACTCATTATCATTCATGCCCAGTGCCCATTGGTAGATTCTCCATGTGCCCACCTTTCCTAAATTTCCAGTTTGTGTATTTTCTCCTTTTTGCTGTTGTTGAATTGACCTCCCCCTTATAGTTACTTTGATCTCTTCCCTGCCTACTCTCTTTGATATGCTAACTGCATTCCTAACCCTAGTAATCTAAAATCTATTCATAATAAATCCCCCGTCAATTACTCTCATTCCTAAATAAACAAACTTTTACTGGCCAGGCTGACCAGATGTCTATTTACTACCTCAGGCAATAAACAATAAACAATGCTCGACATTGACCATTTGGTAACACACTATTTTCATAAAAAACCTCTCTTATCATATTCAGCACATTATACATTCATTCACATGTCATGGAAGCAACATGACAAGACACTGTTTGGTTGCTCAGTTGGAACTAGGAATCATGGCTGGACGGATTACTTGTCACGTGCCTTCAGGTCATTTCCAGCTAAGGGTGATCCTAAGGTGAACCTATCACAGGAATTTCTAGGGCTGACTGTGTGCAGTGTGCCCAGGATCACCCAATGGGTTTACATGGCTGAGTGAGGAAATGAACTATGGTCTCTAGGGTCGAAGTCCAATGCTCAAACCACTATATCAGGCTGGCTCTGATGGATTGCTTACTAGCTGGAAATTTGTACGCATATCCAGTAGCAACATGCTTCTGATCAAGAATAAACATCTTGTGGCCTTCCAGATATTGGTCCTCTCCAATTCCACAACTGCCATCAGCCCCAGTCAGCATAGTGAAGGATGACGGAAACGGCAATCCAACAATGTCTGAAGGGCCATAAATTTCCAATCCTTGGTCAGATTATATATTTTTGTACTCTGGGCTCCTACTTTCAATTGTTTGAAAAGCTTAACTAGAAGTTTAACTAGCTGTAGTTTACTGTCAAAAATGTACAGCTTCATGGAAGCAAGCAACAACCCAAGAATGGAATGGTAAAGGAAAGGAAACATAGATGCAAGTAATGCCAGTGATATTACCCCTGTCTGGTGTTCTCTCAGTCTAAATACATGTAGTGTTAGAAATCCAATTGTAGATTTTGGATTATGATCTGACTCTTAACGTTTCTTTCCTACTCCTAAAACAAGCACCCATAGGTACTGAGGCTAATGCAGATCTTACCATCTTCTTCAATATACAAAGCCAATACATCTCTTACATCTTTTTCTATATGGCTTTCCATATTCACAATAATGATTTTTTAAAAAGGAGATTAACAGGGATATGGGCTTTGAAGCGAATGGGAAAACAATTAGTCGGGACACAATGTTCCCCCCTCCCATTTCAACACATCACCATACACAGATTCACAAGAATGCCATTTTTGACACACACCCCAAACAAAAGACTATTACAAAGCTCCCTCTGCAGGAAGATTTAATAAGGGCTCTCTGTTCTTTCAAACTGCCTGCCTTTTTCAGGCTTCCTCATTCACACTGTATGAGCATAGGCTTATTTCTCAAGAGGTTCTTCTCAGTTATTGTTATCAGTGTGGTATTTTTATGCATCACTGAATTGAATTACATTTTAAGTAGCTGTTCTAGGTTTGACTACATTTATTCAGGCTGGAGTAATTAAATCAATGAGACCCAGGCACAATGTAGCCTTTCTGCTGTGACATGAGCCAAAGTATAAAGGAATGCTGCTGCGCCGGTTAATAGGAATTAAAAACAGGAGAATAATAATATGGTGCCCATTGGTGGCAATGAATGATTTAAACAAGAGGTTCTTTTCAGTGAAGATTTTTCTCTTTCCCACATATAAGCTCTTTAAGGCTACTGTGCTCTAGTGCAGCTTCCTTTTATTTCAATGGGATTTGCACTGAGATAATTTCTCAGTAGATTGGAACCTTAGTTCATCTTTTTCAGAAAAGAAAAATAGAAATGAAGCAAACCAGAGTAATTCTTGGGATAGTCTAAAATATTATCAAACATTTGAGGGCAACGAGTTGAAAACAGAACTGATCAAAGCCATACATGTTCATGCAAAATAATTCTTTATTTTGTTGGCCTCTTAGTGTATCATTCCTCTTTTTTCTGCTCCTTCTTCTCCTTCTGATTACCCCGAGAATCTATAATGTAGAGAATCCACAGTCAAATCTTTTCTATAGGAGCAAGGTCACTAAAGTACCAACATATACATTTTTTTACATTTGCATCCTTAGCACTAAAAGTATTTGAGCTTAAGAAAAACAACAACACATTGTAATAGGATGGAAGTGGAAGGTGTTAACTTCCCAAGGGTTCCTTGGTAAGGATTATATTTTCAAGCTGATTCTGAAGTTGTTTTCACATTTGTAAAGCAACACTGTAGGCTTTAGTGCTGAATAGAAACTGATTCTATCCAATTCCTTCCACATTCCACCCTCCTACAATTTTTTTACTCTGTATGTGCTTATTAAATAAATAAGTTCTCAAGACAAAACAGGAAAAGATTTCAATTTAAACAGAAAGTACTAAAATTACAAAACATGGTAATATATGAGTGGATAGGTTTTTAAATTAACAAACACTTGCAATACATGTATGCTTCTCATTTAATAAAACTTACAGCATCATCCCATCACTAATTAGTTGCAGAAGGTTTCAGGATCTCATTTTATTCATTTGACTTTTCAGGCTCTGCCAGAAGCTTAATTTGTGCTCACCTTGTACTGCCCAACTCTGTGCCCCAAATCAGGGGTTCAGGCAGAGGACTGACTGAGGTCATACATTGTTATACAATGTGCACACCAGTGTGCATCCTATGAGTATGTCAGACAATGTGTGAAGAAGGACTGCTTAGCTCAAGTGGTCTGCTTTAAAAGGAGAATCAACATTCTGTAATGCTGCAAAATTATATTATTTCAGCAGATAATGTATCAGGAGTAGATTTTTGCAAAGCTTGATGGTAAACCGAGTGGCAGGAGAAAGTCTGTGTTGCTCACCAGTATGAAAAATGGCACCAGCTAGATAATTCTGGAATCTCCTGTGCCTCCTTCTGTATTTGATGACTTTCCCCTGCATAGTAATGTGTCTTTTAAAATGGGAGGGGGGCTGGGAATCCTTTGATATATGTTACAAGGAGTGTATCTCTTTCACTGAGACAGAACATTTTAATTTCCTGACACCTTTTAGTGATTGCTTCAATTTCCAAAGATTTTGATAAAATCATGTGGTTTAAGAGGATCAGGATTGAATGCTCTGCTCTAGCAGCAATTTAATGAAATGCTGTAGTTTCACAGTGTTTCATTTGACATAACCTAGCTCAGAGGTCTAATAAATGCCGTGTGATAAATGCTGGAGCTACAATTGTAAAAATATACTTGTAATTGGGTTAATATGCCTTAAAATACTACCTATCAGTTATCTTTCTTCTTGCCCGTTATATGACTTGTACTGTAAAGACCAGGCCATGTAGCTTACTCTGTTTTAATCTACCTCTCCTTGTTTGGGGAGATTTTCTTTAAAGCACAGTAATGTATGGCACAGAATCAATCCCCTCCCTGTTCCACAGAAACATTTCAAGGTCCCCCCAAATGAACTAAAGTCTACTGTGAGGGTTTTTCCCCCTTGTATAATTTTGACAGGAGCCTGAGAGATTTGGCCCACATTTTGAAAAACAAGAAGACAAATACAGATGTCTATATGCAGCTGACTGTTAGCAATTTAGAAAAAACAATTTATCCTTCCATATTGCTAGGCTCAAAAGGTAATATTTTCAAAACTGCCAACTTGATTTATTAATGGATGTCTTTTCAAAAGCAAAAAAAAAAAAAAAAGGCAAGTTGAGGGAGAGAGGGGCACTTCCAGATGAGGTTTTTATTGTGGGATCCCCCACCCCAACATACACACACCCTTTCATGGAATTCTGCAGCATCAGGGGGAGAGAGGAGCAACTGGACTTCTGTTCTTTCCCTCTGATGCATTTCCACGACTTCTTTTGTTTTTGTCTTTTTTCACACCCAGAAAGAATTGTTAAGGAGGAAAAGATGGAATAGCTTTTTATTAGAGGAAGACAGAACTTCTCCTGTTGGCGGGTACTGTTCCAGTACTGCTGGGACTCTCAGTCCTTGGATTTGCAGTCTAGTGCCATTAAAAGCCACATTAGTTTCATCATTTACGTCAATGGCTGGTGCCCTTCAGGATCTACTTCATGCTGTCAGTCATACTTAGCAGGCAATGAATACCAACTGTTGCAACATTTGAATAGTACCATCTACCTTAGACTACAAGAACGCTCAGTCGGTATTGCTTTGTAGGTATGTAGATGGGTAGGCAGGAATGGGCCTCTCCAAGGGGATACATACATCCCCAAAGTATACAAGAAGATCCTATATTATGTCCTCTCCTCTGGGACTCCCAAGGTCATTGAAAAGACTGCACAGCTGCTGCAGTTGTCCTTCCATTTGAGACAAGGAAGCACTTTGCTTGACAATAATGTCTCTGCACGCTCAGTGCCATGGAGCTGACTCTGTGGGAGAGCCACCCCTGCTACAAGACCATCCCTGGCTGGACAATGTTTAGCTCAAGCAGAGAGGTGGCAGCAATGACAGCTGCTGCTACTTCTGTACTTTCTCTGCTCATACAACCCTTTTCCTAGCTGGAACACTGCAGCATGATGCAATGGTGGTGGTTCTTCCTAGAACCAGTTTAGTGGAGCCAAGCCCACCAGGTCCTTAATGAAACTTTTCCAGAAGTCTAGGAGTTTCCCAACTCAAATAGGGTGGTTCAAACTCACATTCCCAACATGATTTTTTTAAACTAGGGGAGGGAATGTGGTTGAACTGCAAGTTCAACAGTCCTTCCTAAAAAGCAATGGATCCAATATCCTGTCTCTAGGTGATGCCTAGATAAAGGGGAACATCTGTCTGATTCTCCTGTACCGTAAGGAAAATAAAACCACAAGACTGGAAATACAAAGAATTGCCCTCCTTTGGCTGCATTTTTTTTCCCAAAAGGAAAAATATCTTCCGATATGGTTCTATGACTTCTAAAGTAAGTGTGTGGCTGTACATTCACCTAAAGTGAAACAATATTGGTGACATATACCCAGGGAGACCTTTTCCTTTGAATTTGTGTTTGTGGTGCTGTTACTGTAGTTTCTAGTCCGATCTTGTGGCATATTAGATATCATTTGATATCAAGAATTTGGCCTTCACTGCCCATTCTGCTCCATGTGCTTACGAGGCCCCCGGACAAGCACGCACACGGGCACAGCCGAAAATAGCTGAACTATTCAAAACAAATCCAGGCAGGCCAGTAATTGCCAGACTGCAGCTTCAGGAGACCTCCAGGCAAGTACCCCTGTTAAGATCACATTATGTATATACGCTGTTTACAAAAGACTCCCTGCCCCGAGCAGGCAGCTTGATGAGCCGAATACTCATCTGTCAAGCACTCCGCGTTTGCATGCTGTCTACTCTATTAACAACGCTGTCATAATTCAATCATGTAAAATACTGACATTTTGGGGGCTTTGTCTCCAGCCTGAAACTCATTGTTATCCCCGGGAACAGACTAGCTTATGGGCACATTTTTCCCTATAAGACCCCCTGATTTTGAGTGCTTCTTCGGATTGCTTCGACTTCCATCTGGTCTTGCTGTTGCTCTGTTCGACGAGCCTTCCCCTCAGCTCCACGTGCTGAGAATCTCCACCTCTACGGACTTTTCTTCAGACTACCTGGGCTTCAGGACAGGTGTAGTATTTCCCATGCTAAAATCCCTCTCAAAAACCCTCTATCCAACTCCTACCTTTCTTTCAATAGGTCTGTGTGAATGTGTTTGCATACATACATTTTGACAGTGTTTTTCACAAATAAAGAAAACAATTATTATTTACTTCTGTTTGCTCACTGACTCGACCTGACCCCGTAGACATTGGGTTCAAGATCTCGCTAGGTTGCCCTGCCTCTTGTATTGCTTAGCAGTGCTCTTGCTAATTCCCATTCCCCATTGTGAGCACATTGAGGTGTCCCTCTCGGGACCCCAGAAATCAGGGTAACAGTGCCACCCTCTTCAGCATCAGCAGGCAGATCAATAGGGGCTGCCATCAACTGCCATCAAATTGATGTCCACTTATGGCCACATTATAAATGAGGGACCTCCAAGTCATCCTGTCATCAACCACCCTGCTCTGGTCTTGCGGACTCAGGGTCGTATCTTCTTTGATTGAGTTTATCCATCTGCAGTGGGGTCTTCCCTTTTTCCTACTACCTTCTCCCTTACCAAGCATTCTTGTCTTTTCTAGGGAGTAATGTCTACTCATGATACGGCGAAAGTATGACAACTTCAGTTTAGTCATCTTGGCTAAATCAAGTTCAGGCTTGATTTGCTCTGTTGTTGTGTACCTTCAAGTCATTTCCTACTTATGGTGATGCTAAGGCAAATCTATCATGGGCTGAGAGTATGTGACATGCCCAAGGTTATCCAGTGGGTTTCCATTGCCAAGGGGAAATCGAACCTAAGCCATTTCTGCATGACAACATCCCCATGCATTGTCCCACAGCAGTCCCAACAGGGAAGAGAGCATGACAGGAATGCTCCCCTCCGCACCTCATCAGCTTCCTGTGGAAGAGAAAGCAATGGCCCCACCTCTTTCTTCTGCAGCTCTGCCAGGCATTTTCCCATGCTGCACTCTGGAAGGAAGCATCACCACCATGCTTCCCTGCTCTTCTGCCCTCCGTATGGGAGCACTGTGCAATTGTAGGCACAAAATGGATTTTTTCTGTTTTGTGAACACCGTGTGAGTGCAATGCTTGGAGACAGGATGACAGTGGGCTGATGACGACATTTGGAAGCATAACTAGCTGACCACTGACATCCTGCCCCCAAAGCGGCACAGCCCCATTATGCAGAAATGGCTCTAATCTCCAGAGTTGTAGTGCAGCTCTCAAAGCACTACACCACACTGGCTCTGACACCCAGAAGTGACTGCATCGGCTACCCTGCTCAGGTCTTGCAGATTTAGGAACGTGTCTTCTTTTTTTAAAAAACATTTATTTTATTATTAAGAATACATGTAAAATCCATATATAACAAGAAATAGAATAGTAACATAAAAGATGAACGAGAAAAAGAATAAAGACAATAATAACACATAAAAAAATCAGAATAAGAAAAATAGAACAAAAAAATTTAATCCAACTAACTAAACTAAAATACATAAAATAAAATTACTTTCAACTAATGATATAGTCAGTATTCCTCATATTAATTTAACCCCTATACTAGTAGCTATTACATAGTCATATCTATTCTAAATTAATATAATAATGTCTTATATATATCTTTATATCTCTTTCCCTTTAAAAATAAAGAAAATCACTACATATTAAAAACTCATAAAAAAGGAAAACATTTCTCCTTACACATATCATCTCTAGATATCTTATCAACTCAGATTCATAATAACCTTATATTCATCTATCCTCTTTTTCATCATTTTATCTATATATTTTAATAATCTTACAATTATTACATCAACCACTATAACCAAAGTATTTTCCACTTAAATCTCTAAACATTCTAATAAATTGTTATCCATGTTCCAATTCCAAGTCAATACCTTTTAACAAAAGAAGACATTCCCTATACCTCTAAATTTAATAAAATACTTACGGTATTATCACATTCTCTTATTTCCAAGATTTTTCAGTGTCCCTTTCTGTAACAACTTTTCCATTTCTTTACTCTGAATTAACTTCCAGATGTCCTCCCAATATGAATATGAATTCCTATCTTTTCACATCATACTGTCCAATACTCTCTCTCTTTCATTCTTGTCAATTCCAGAAAGCTCTTTATTTCCACTTCATATTTTTGTTGAATCTCTTGTTGAATCTCTTCTAGATCAAACAACTTCAAGAAAACATCATCTGGATCCAAATATTCAACAAATATTCCATTCTTCCTTGATTGAGTCTCTCCATCTGTAATGGAGACTTCCTCCTTCATACTGCCTTCTACCTTGCCAAGCAGTATTGCCTTTTCTAGTGAGTCATTTTTTCTCATAATATGGTCAAAGTACAATAGCCTCAGTTTAGCTACCTGGGCCTGTAGGAAAAGCTCAGGCCTGATTTGCTTTAGGACCCATTAGTTTGTCTTTTTAGTGGTCCAGGGTATCTGTAGAACTCTTCTCCAGCACCACATTTCAAAGGAGTTGATTTTCTTCCTATCAGCTTTGCACTTTTCTCCTTTTCTCCATTCCAAGAATTTGCTATATTTTACTAGTATAGTGTCATCTGAATATCTTTAATTGTTGACGTTCCTTTCTCCAGTATTCATACCTCCTTCCTCTGAGTCTAATCCTGCTTTATATATGATATTTTCAGCATGTAAGTTAAACAGATAGGCTGAAAAGGGCAGTCTTGCCTGACTCCCTTGCCAACTGGAAACCATTCCAGTTCTTTGTATTCTGTCTTGATGGTAGCCTCTTGTCCTGAATACAAGTTATGCATCTGAACAATGAAATGTTGAGGTCCACCCATTTCTTTAAGAATGATCCATAATTTCTCATGATCTACATAATCAAAGGCTTTGCTATAATCTATAATGTTGGGATGACCTCCATATTAAGTAATGGGATATGTAGTCCAGTATAATGTAATAGACTGCTTGTAGTTAAAGAAGCCTAGGTACCAGAGACCATTAGATAAACAATTGCTAGGAATGTGCTGATAAGTGCTGCTTGGCTCTCATGGCTTCAAGGTCTCTAGGAAATAGGGGAGGGAATGCTGGGAATCTTAAGCTTTTGCATCTCCTTTTGACCATCAGTCTCCTCACTAAAGTCTTGTACCATGTACCTCACTCCACATAAATAGTGTTTGTGTACTGTACTATTTGCTTGTGGATTCAGTTCCTGACAGAGTGAGGAGACTCACAGCAAAATTCTAAAAGATGCTCCAAACCTCTGGAGAACAACCACTGGAAGAGGGAGCAGTTGGTGGAGACACTGAGACACAAAGTGATGAACAAGACAAGGGAGCAGAACCTGACCCCAACCAGCCCATGGGAGTGCGGGCTAAGGAGCGTCCAGTGATTCCCGCAACCACCCTGCTTACTGGACAAACCTGGGCTTGGGGAGAGCGTCCCGACACTGATCACAGACAACATCGCCGCACCACGCATTGGGATGTTACAACCAGCAAAACTGACCTGATGGAGCAATTCCTGGCTAAAGAAGAGAAAGTGGAGCTACAATGAGAAGAGATATCCCGATTGAGAGCTCAACTAGCTGACTGGAGGATCCTGATGCCCCAGATGGGACATGCACAACAGCAAGTGCCCACAGCAGCAGTACTCATTGCTGCAGCACCAGCACCTCCTGGACCAGGACTGGCACCTTAACCTGGGCCAAGACCCTTCCGAGAAATGAAAGCCACTTATGATGGGGGAAGATCTACTCTCAATTAGTTCCTCAACATGGCCTCCAACTACATGGTTGACTGTAGGAACAGCTTCAATGATGATGCCACCAGAGTGAGATACCTGAGCCAACACCTCAAGGGCAAAGCTGCTGAGTGGGTTGCTGGTTTGACACCCGAGCCAAAAAGACAGTGGACCTCCAGCTGTTCATGCATTGTCTCAGAGAAAGGTTTGAAGACCCCTTTGTGCAAGAGCAAGCCAGACACCAGCTCAGGAAATTGCTCCAGGGAAAAAGGAACCGTTGGAGAGTATGCCCAGGAATGTAGAAGATTAGCAGCAAAAGTCCCAGAATGGAAGGATGACATACTCAAGCAGTTCTTTCAGGATGGATTGAATCCCACAATCCTGGATCAGTGCCTCACTCAAGGAAATCCATCCCAGTCTTTTTGGATAGATGAAGCTAGCTGGGGAAGCAGAAAGCCTCCTGGAAAGTGTTCAACTTTCCCGCCAAAAACAGGCCCAAGAGAGTGGCCACAAAACCCCGGGAGCTAGAAAACCCCTCTTCCTAAGCAGCGATGAAAGAAAGAAACAACTGTGTGAAGGGACTTGCTTCATATGCGGGAGAAGAGGCCATGTCGCTAGTGATTGCCAAAATCAAAAGAAGGCTAGGGAGGAAAACCAACAGCCCCCTCCAAAAAGTTCGCATTCTGCAAAACCGACACCCTGAAACCACAGACTAAATGCTTAGGTAGTGAACCTCTTGCTCGAGTCTGCAAGGATGAGGATAGCTCCCAGCCAGCCTCTGACTCCAACAGTGATGAATCGGCTCTGGACAAGTTGGCGAACGTAAGTACAGCCAAAACTTGGCATATATATGTTACTGTGGTTTTACAAGGGACTAAAGGGGAGTTAAGACATTACAAAACATTGATTGATTCAGGATGTACTACAAACTTGCTAATCCCTGTAGTGGCCAAAGAGCTTGCCACAGAATTTTAACCTGTCAAAAGGGCCATTCGCTTATCGCAAATGGATGGCTCGCATATGGCGGGAGGTCTCATCAGAGAAAGGACCAAACCCATTCCTGTTCAGGTGGGAGGCCCCCGGTAACACTTGAAATTCCTAGTACCAAACCAAATCAGATTCCAAGTGGTCCTCAGGTTCAATTGGCTAAAGAGACATAATCCCAAGATAGACTGGACCCGAGGCATCCTAAAACAAGCAAAAAAGGCAAAACCGTGCCAAAGAACCAAATTACATCCCCTGCTGTTTTATCAAAACTGAACACAGCCTAAGGCTTAGTGCCAAAGAACTGCAGAAAATCCCACAGGAATACTGGGACCTGCAGAAAGCATTTGAAGACCACAAAGCAGATAAACTCCCACTGCACAGAGACTTTGACTGTAAACTAAGGCTGGTAGATGGCGCCAAAATTCTCAAACCAAAAATCTACCCCATGAACAAACAGGAGCTAGAGACCCTAAAGAAATTCTTGAACAAAAACTTGCAACGTGGCTTTATTAAGCCTTCTTCTGCTCCCACAGCAAGCCTGATATTTTTCTGGCAAAAACAGGATGGGGGAGATCCTAGACTCATCATGAATTACAATTTAATAAACCAGGCAGTACTGCCTAATGCTTACCCAATTCCGCTCACGGCGGACATAATGAGCAAACTGGTCCAAGGCAAATACTTTACGAAACTGGACCTTAAGGAGGCTTTCCATCAGATTAGGATGGATCCTGACAGTGAATGGTTCACTGCTTTCTCTATCCCCTTGGGAAATTATCAATGGACTGTTCTCCCTTTTGGACTGCAAGGAGGGCCCACAGTATTCCAGATGTTCCTTAACTCTGTTTTACAAGAGTTTCTGTATAACGGTGTAGTTGTTTACTTGGATGACATTTTGATTTACTCCAAAACTCTACCTCAACATGTAGAGTTTGTTTGCACTGTATTGCAGAGGCTCATAGACAATGACCTTGTTGTGAAACTCTCTAAGTGAGAATTTCACACTCAGACATTTGACTACCTCGGTTATTGGATTTATAACAACACCCTAAATATGGACCCCTCCAAAACTGAGGCAATTTTAAACTGGCCAGCCCCAAAGACAAGAAAGCAGCAATTCCTCGGCTTTGCCAATTTCTACCATAACTTTATAGAGGGATTTGCCACAATTGCCCTCCCACTGACTGATCTCTTGAAGAAGTCTTCAAACCCCAATGAGAAACTCCCCAAAAAGATCATATGGACAAAAAATTGCCAATCCACTTTCAACTCACTCAAGCACAAATTCACCTCAGAACCACTTCTGCTGTTCCCAAACACAGAAAAGGTATTCATAATACAAACTGACGCCTCTGGCTTTGCTATGGGGGAAGTGCTCCTTCAGCACAACGAGGACAGACACCCGAAACTATGTGCTTTCATCTCCAAAAAATTCTCCAAATCTCAACATAACTGAATGATATGGGAAAAGGAAGCCATGGCCATCCGCTTTGCTCTCTTGACTTGGCGGCATTTATTGGAAGGTTCCAAATCTCTGTTCCAAGTTTGGACCGATCACCGCAACCTGGAAACCTTGAAAACTGCCAGAAAATTGAGCCCCAAGCAGGCACGCTGGACTGAATTTTTCCAGCGTTTCAACTTTAAGATTGTTTTCGAACCGGGGAAAACAAATACATTGGCTGACCCTCTTTCTAGACTCCCTTGCCACAAAATGCCAAGCCATTCCTCACCCCCTAAAGAACAAACCATATTCACCCTTGACACACTGGGAATGCAAGTTACCACACGCGCACAAGAATGTGCCTACTCCTCGGTATTTTCCACACTCGATTCCGCTTTCCTACAAGCCATAAAAACTGCTTCCACCACTGATGACTGGCTAATCAGCCACCTTACTGCAGTTACTTGGACTAATGGTGTGGCTTTTGTTGGAACCGAATTATACATGCCTTCTGACTGCAAACCAGAAGTACTTAGAAGATATCACGACTCTAAACCTGCCAGGCATTTTGGCTTCCTTAAAACACTTCATGCAATCAGGAAACTTTTCCACTGGCCTGGATTAACCAAATATGTTCAAGAATACATAAAGAACTGTGCTACATGCAACACCTGTAAACCTCCCACCTCAAAACCGCATGGACTTCTCCAGCCCCTCCCTGCACCCTCAGCCCCCTGGGAAACCATCTCCTGGGACTTCATAGTCAGTCTTCCCAATTGTCGAGGACATCATGTTATCTGGGTTGTCACAGACCACTTCTTGAAACAATCCCACTTCATTCCTCTCAAGAAAGTCCCCACTGCAGAAAAACTTGTTCACCTTTTCATCTCTCATGTCTGGAAACTCCATGGCCTCCCATCCCGCATTACCTCAGATGGAGAACCAATTTTCATTTCCAAATTCTGGACCTCACTCCTCAAATCCATTGGGATTGCCCAAAAGCGCAGTAGCAGCCATCATCTGTTTGGTCTGCACTTGAATCTTCTAAAGCCACTCACAAACACTTTGCCGACAGGAAAAGTCAGTCTGCCCCTAACTACAAACCTGGGGACCTTGTCTACTTCTCCACAAAAAAATTGGCTTTTGATGGACCCTCTAAGAAACTTGCCCCTAAATACATTGGCCCTTTACTCATCAAGCAAGCCATTAATGCAGTCAGTTTTGAATTTTCTCTGCCTTCAAAATGCAAACTCATCCACCATGTTTTTCATTGCAGCTTGCTCAAACAAGCCCCTTTGCAGACTTCTTCGCCAACTGAGCCCTGCCTCGCCAGAGCCTAACAAACTAGCCAGTTAATTAAGCATGCAAAGGTTGCCACTCCCAACAGATTCTGTCTCTGTAGGCTGAAGCAGCTCTGTTTGCATGCCATCTGTTCCTGGTGATTTATTTTTCCCAAGTGATCTGAGTGCAACTTTTACTTCACTTTCTAAAATTTGAGGTTTGGTTCATGTGGTTCTTCCTTCCTTGAATGAATCTGTCAACTTTCCATCTCTTGTATGTAGTTCTTCCATGTATTGTTTCAATCATCTTTTTACTTCTGTGTGATCATGTAATGTATTCCCTTGGTGGGCATCCTATTCTTGGTTTAAATTTCCCTTTGATTTCTCAGATCTTGTTGAAGAAATCTCTTGTTCTCCCTCTTTTTGTTGTCACCTTCTTGACCAGGCCTGCTTTTTCTCCTCACAGACTGGTGTGGCATCTTGCCCCTACCCCAGTCTTCCAAAGCACGTTGCCACTTTATACACAGCTCTGTGTTTCCATTTAAAATATCACTTTTGTTTAAAAAGTGTAAAGCCTTTCAGATGTTATTTATAATGATTTAATGATCTACGGTAGTATGTTTCTATTTGGTTAGAACTACTGATAATTATTCAGCTGAGACAAAATTTATTAAAATATGCTATAATCTTTATTAGAACAACAAACAGAATAAAGTATTGGTTTTGTATGTATTTCAAGCTCAAACAGATCTTCAGAAGGCTTTAAACAGTTTCTTATCTCTTTACATCAGCATAAAGTCACAGGTCTCTCTCTCACACACAGCCCTCTGGCTACCCTTCTACCAAAGGCTCTGTTCCCAAATGTAGGTCTCCTTCT
The DNA here is from genome assembly GCA_948474755.1 of Ctenosaura bakeri. NCBI lineage: Eukaryota > Metazoa > Chordata > Lepidosauria > Squamata > Iguanidae > Ctenosaura > Ctenosaura bakeri. The sequence goes on along the minus strand of CAOLHI010004967.1, from coordinate 35,870 downwards.
CTGACTAGATTCAAAAGTGAGTTGATTTCTCTTCTGCCCTTCTCTCTAGGCTTTCTCTGGGAAAACACACCCCTCTCATTCTTTTTTTTAAAAAAATTTATTATAAATTTTATTAAACATAACAACAAATAACAATACACATACATTACACAAATTCATCTTAATACAACGTAACACATAATACACAAATAATAATACACATACACACAAAAAATGGTAACATTCCAGAAAAAAACTAAGAGATTACCTCTATATACACAGAACATATAACGTAAATTAATTAATTCACACTAATCTTCTCAATTGGAAGTATTGGCATAATACATAATTTGCATAAATTCTTATATTTCTTTGTCATTCTCATATTTCTCTATCATTCACTTACATGTTAGTCTTAATGCCTAAAAAATTACTCTGATTTAACTATATATATATAGATTATTTGTCTTTTAGTCAGTCTTTTTAAGTTAACATCCATTTATCTCATCATTAGCTTAATATTACTTGTTTCATTTCTTTTACTAAGATCCTGCCACATCCTTCCACTAACCCTCCCCCCTTACCAAACCTCAAGAAAAAAGATGCTTACCTTACCTTCTCTATGTATCTTACGTATCACTCATTTTTATTACATCACTCTTTTCCTTATATCAAAGTTGGATTTTAAATTATACTTACCCCTCTCATTCAACCCCCTTTGGTTGACTGAGAAACTCTCTAGCTGAAAGAGTGACTTTTTAGCCCTTTCTCCTGGAAGTCTGACTCCAAAACCAAATCAGTGTGCCTGCTATGTATGCATTTTTTTCTGAAGCCCCTACCCCGCCTTCACACTAATGGGGTGGGTTTCTCTCTGGAGTGGTCATTCTGGTTGCCTACCAACCTGCTTCTGGGCAGCTTCTCTGACACTCAGGATAGCCACTTCCACAACTCTATCACACCTTCTGTTCCTCTGCCTTCATTATTATAGTAGGTCTCCTTGTCCCTGTGCACAGGTCATTGAACAGTTGCACTCAGGGGTCTTACTCTGTCATCTTTTACCTTTGCTCCTTGTCTGCCCTTGACTACTTGAAGGGTTTTATCTATCTGCCTCTCTTTCTTTTTGGCTACAGATAAAGACTTCTTACATTACTCCCTGACAATGTCTCTGGCTTTAGTCCAGTTAATTAGTCTGGCTCCCAGTTAATTATACTTAATAGTGCAAATCTATTTTTCACATTATCTTTAAATTCTCTGGGAATGTTTGTCAGGTTGGATTTCAGCCTGATGGTTGGTTTATTGCTCTTCTTTAGCTTTACTCTAACTTTTGCTATTAGTAGTTCATCACCTGTGCCACAATTTTCTCCTGGTCTTGTTTTTGCAGAGGGAATGGAGCTTCTCCATTTTCTGCTTTCAGTTATGCACTCTGGTATCTATACTGGCCATCAATGATGTCCATGTGTACAGTTGCGTCTTGGATTGCTTGAAGAATGTGCTTGTGATGAAAAAACTGTTGGCTTCACAAAATTCAGTCAGTTGCTCTCCTGCTTCATTTCTTGATCCTAGGTCAAATTTTCCTACAACTTTCGGCTGTGCTCTGTTTCCTTCTTTTGCATTCCAATCACCTATAATTAACAAAAAGTCCTGTTTTGGTGTGTGTTCAATTTCCTCCTGCAAAGAATCTTTCAATTTCTTCTTCTGCCTCCATACTTGGAGCATAAACTTGGATTAAGATTATATTAAATTGTTTTCCTCGAAGTATTATTGACAAGATTGAGGCTCTTACTGCACTAAGTTGCAATCTTGGCATGGCAACACATTGCTGCCATTCCGCAATGCATGCCTTCACACAATGTCATTGCAGTCCCACTGCTGTCATGTCCCCAGCCATCACGATTGTGCCGTATACCATTACCAGAAAAAAAATCTGGTAACAGCCCTGTTTCCTGCAATAATTACATCAGCTGCAGTGTGCAGTAAGGGCAGAAGTACGTAGTTTAATATTGTGTATATTATATGTTTTATTTTTGTTGTATTCCTTTTTAAAATTCTCAGACACAAGCTTTTACAAATATTCTTAAGCAAATATTTTTCCTCATAAACATAATTTGGTTTGACTCATCAGGGCCGTGTTTATTTTCTTGGGTCAAGTTTCTTTGTTTTGTTCTTTAAAAAAAAGATGAATAGGAAATTTCATGATTAAAACCCACAGCGTGGTAGATCAATTAGATCAACTGGAATGGAATGTGAACAATGCTGATTGCTCAATGATAGATAAAAGTATAATTTACATTGGGGGGGAGGGCAAAATAGAGCCTTGTCCAGATAAAAAGACTGGCCCAAATGTAAATTAATTTAAACCTTGAGTTCTGCAGATCTCCCCACCCCAGCCAGGAAGAACTACTTCTATAGCTTGTCCTCAATAATCAAAGGTTTTCCCATCTTTAATTTCTATTGTAGCTTGGGCTTTGTCTTCTCAACTACTGTCTCATAATCTCAGCATATATTTCCATTTTCTGAACAGGGCAATTAGCACTCACTCCCTTTCCCCCTGTCATTTGCACCTAGTATTTGACATTCCTGCTTTATCAGCACTAATGGCCCAACTATTAGTGGTGATTGCTAGTCATTGTTTCTATTTCACTGACCCATCTGATTGGCAGAAGCATTCTTAAAGGTGTGGAGTTTTAATAGTTTAACTTAAATACACAGGAAACTATGGTTTGCTAATTAATACTAAAGGAACTGATTATGTTGAGTGTTCCCATACTTGAAGAGTCCAAGGACCCTGCACTGCCTAACTATAGGCCCACCAGAAAAACGAAAGTAAAGATTTAGAAGAATTTAAACTTCTTAAAAAATATTATTTAAAAATCATTTTAAATTAAATGTTAAAACATTAAAAATTGTTGGTTCTACACCACATATTAAATAGCAATTTGTATAATTTTAACTGTACTGGCTGCATCCTATGGTTTCATTCTATGAGATCCTGGGATATGTGGTGTGGTGGAGGACTTGGATTTTGCTGGTAGAGCACTGCAATGCATTCCCCTGAACTGCAACACTAATTAAAGCTCTCTAGCAAAGGATTATAATCTCAGAATATCATAAGGATATACCAGTTAAAATAATATTAAAGTATTATAACTGTGCAATAGTGTTGTTATAGTATAGGCATAATCCAAACAAAGCCTCTGACAAAGAAGCTCCTTTTTACAAAGTCCTTTTACATTTGCCTATCCCCCCCTCACACAGAAGGAAATTCTCATCCTCTTTATAGTTGGAAGCTTTTAGCAGCATCAGCACTGGGGGGGGTGCACAATGGGGTGAAGGAGAGAAACACAAACTTTACTATTCGTGTTGTAGCAACATGCCTGCAGCGTACAATGTTATAGCACTGAACTGGGAAATAATGGAACTGGATGATCCTACTATAGTTGTGGGTGCCTCCCTACAACAGTCAATGTAAACTGCGGATGCTTCCAGAATCCCTTACTGAACATGTGTGAACAGCAAAATGGAGAGAAAAGGAGAGAGCAGATGAGCCTCCATTATCAATTATACCCTGCATGTTTGTTTGTTTGTTTGTTTGTTTAAAGCATAGAATGTACTGCCTTGGAGTGTAGTGGAGTCTCCTTCCTTGGAGGTTTTTAAGCAGAGGCTTGATGGCCATCTCTCAGGAGTGCTTTGAGGGTGTTCCTGCATGGCAGGGGGTTGGACTGGATGGCCCATGTGGTCTCTTCCAACTCTACATTTCTATGATTCTATGATTCTATGTAAGTTTGGCCAACAAAATGGAAATTATAAAGAAACAGGAGACTGGGGAAAGAAGGAAAAAAATCTTTCTGGATGCATTTTAAAAGAAGCTTTTGAGTGGCCTCTAGAAGATTCAGAATGTTTTTGTTTAATTATGCAAGGCTTACTTGACCTTTCACATATGCGTATTGTCAGTTTTGAATAAAAATGTTGCTGAAACATGCTGCCGTGTACAGGCTGACTCCAGTCCCAGAAACTAGGCATAGAAGTTTGCAAAAGCTTTATTCAGGAACAGTAGAGTAACAGCAGCACATTCTGGCAATTGCCAAGACTAAAGGCCTATAAAATTCACAGTGTCTTCTAAGCAGTAACATTACAAATTTGCGCATGTAAGCCACCTATTGGTCAGCTAATCAAAATAACTCTTTTGCCAGGCTCACTTCCCATCTGCCAGCGCCCTGACTTTGTATCTCCATTTGTTCTCTCTCTTATCAGAGTTTGTTAGAGTAACAGTCTTGTGTTTCCAAAACACTGTTTTCTCATGTATTTCCCATCATCCCCATTGAGCTTCTCTGTGGTGTCAAAGCCTTACATGGCATCAAACTGCAAAGCACTGCAGGACAAATACCATGGTATTACATTGAATGGCAAATACAAATTACATGGCATTACATGGCATCAGAGCACTACATGCCATTAGAATGCATGGCAGGGAAAGCAAAGCTGACCTGACACATGTTGAAGTGCCTTTTTTTTTTTTTTTTTTTGGTGATCTCTATGTTTTTCCAGGTTATTTTTGCCTCTGGTACCAAAGTTTCTGTTAAAGAATTCATGCCCATGAACACATCTGCTGACAGATCACACAAGCACGCTAGTGAATTCTGAAGATGCACAACACGGTGCTGCGTAATATGTTCCATTGTGCAGTGAAAACTCCTACTGAACAATGGAGCTTGCAACTTAACTGTAACATGTGATTACACTATACTGAATGGAACTAGGTGACAAAGGATTAAAAAAGTAGAAGCAAAGAAAAGCAACCCCCCTCTATTTTATATTTATTTTCTCAATTAATGATGTGCCAGTCAATAAAGCACTGAAAAAACTTACTTCTATATTCATGCTTTGTTGAATGAATGCCGTTTTAGCAGTTTTTTAAAAATATTATCACACTATAGAAATTTATTGGTGGGTCAGACAACACAGTAACTATTCACATATTCACATTAATGAAATGTATCCACTTTGAAACTACAAAAACTCTTCAGTAGCATCAGTTCTGGTTATTCCTGTTGATAAGATGTTATTTATTTATCTATTTTTTTGCCAGAGTATGATCCATTCAAAGGAGGTAAAACAATGTGCACATTTTTCTGGCTTTTCAATCCAAACAGAGGATTGTTATAGAAAGCACACACAAACACACACACTGAAATTAAAAGGGCTGTGTTTTAGAATCAATTTTATTCTATATATTTTAGAATCAATTTTATTCTAAGAATCTGTTTAAGTCTCTTTTTTATTATAGTGCACTATTGTATAAATAAAAGGTATATTCCAGAAAACATCCATTGCTGAAACATAAAAGATGCTTTAAAACAAAGAACTAGTCTTAGTCTCCAGATCAAGAATGATTTGAAATGAATTGATGTTTTCTGACCAGTGAGTCAAAATAATTCACTTTTCCCCCTGCTCTAGTGTTAAAGCAAGTCAATTTTTCCAAACTATATTTGATATCTTATTGTTTATTTTCGGTCAGCAGACAGCAATTTTCAAGAGCAGCTCATGATATACAGCTCAGATATCTTACAGGTCACATGTCATTCAAGAAAGGTCAACGATTCATTTAAAGTTTCATCATTCTTCACATAAACAGGCAAATGCCATTTCATTCACAGCACCATCTTTTGTCCCTGTGATAGGCCTCCATAGCGATACAGACTATGTAGTTGTATTTGATGCCCGAGAAACAGTGAATTGACAATATTATCATTACCTTATCATATATCTTGATGCACTGCCAGAAAAAGTAGATTCCCTTAAACAGAATTTCATTTAAAGACAATCCCAAGGAATTTTGTAGATCTCAGACTTTACCCTGATCCTTTTTCATCACTGATAAAAATGGAATAGTGCTAAACTTATACACCTCTGGAACATGTTAGGACCATGTTGTAAATGGCTGCGATATCCATAAGTGGCATAAACATTTAAAAATCACATCTGGCCATTCACTTTTAACATAAATCTTTTAATGTATTTTGAAAAGGTATATATAATATCTGGGTCTATATAATGTCTGAGTTTGAAGACTTTATTGAGATTGTTTTTAACTTTGGTAGGCTGAATATAGAATAACTTGATTGTGTGAACTTAGTGCTGTACTGAAGAAATTCCTTCCGTACATAAGGAAGTGACAGAGGAGCCTTTTAAACATTACCCAGTCATGTGGAACCAACTTTTCCACAAGTGGTTTGTGGCTGAGTAAATCCAAACATATGAACAGTGTTGAATATATAAAAGAAAGATCAGTAGGTATGCTGGAGTAGAAAGTGATGTGCCTCACTCAGAACTCCTTTTCTTTTCTTTTTCTTCCTTTTCATCAAACTCCACCTCTCCTTCCTGTGTTCCCTTTAACATACATACATTTGACATACACGAACAATATGGTGTCACAGCAGGGCTGATTCTACAGGTCTTATCTACACAACAGGTACTCCCTAATCTAGAGCTAATTCCACTACCATGGGGAAAACAATGAAGAAAGACTCACACAATTCACCCCATGCAGAAGCTACTCATAGAAAAGCAGCTCCCATGATTCTATGGGCCTTTCCACACTGTTCTAGTGCTATTATTCCACTTTCAACATGCTATGGAATCCTGGGGCTTGCAGTTTAGGGAAGGGCATTTAGAATTTGCAGCCAGAGAGCTATTTGGTCTCAGGAAACTATAAACCCCAGAATTCCACAGGATGTTGAAAGTGGAATAATAGCACCATAACAGTACAGTGTGCAAAAGCCCTAGGATTCTACATGAGAATAGTAATGTGCAAAAGGCTTTTCTGTACTCAGTAAGACATCTCTGATGGTTTATTTTGTTTTTTCTAAGATCAGATTAGGAAGCACATCTACACATTATACATTTAGGAGGAATCATCAGGTGCTAAAGCTGGCAAGAAGTTTGTGACTGCCAAGTGTGGTAGAAGTTTTCGAATGGAATGGCCAGCCACATCCTACAGCTTTCAAAGAATAAAAGGGGAAATGGTTTTTTCTTTCTTTCTTTGTAAAAAGGTGGCATGCATGTATGCTTCTGCTGCTTCCACTCCCCCGCCTTCCTCCTCCTCATCTTCTGATTTTCATTTATATCCTGCCTTTCTCCCAACAATGTGCCTCAAAGTGGCTTAAAACTTATTAAAAACAATACAGACTAAAATTTATTCAAAAAGAATATAAAAAGTATATATAAAAGACAATTGAACAATTTAGAAAGTTAAAACCATTAAAATTGGTCACAAGACTGCATACAAACCACAAAACAGCAGAGCACACCATTGAAAGCTCATCTCAGTCAGTTTCTAAAAGCTTTTGTAAAAGCCTATTTTGACTCACCTGTCCTTCCTAAGGAAGGAACTCCAAAGTCTGGGGGCCTTTCTGCCCTACACTGTTATAGTGCTGTTATTCCACTTCCAACATCCTATGGAATCCTGGGGTTTGCAGTTTAGGGAGGGGCCTTTACAATTCTCGGCCAGAGAGCTCTTTGGCCTCAGTAAACTACAAACCCCAGAATTCCTCAGGAGGTTGAAAGTGGAATAATAGCACTTTCACAGTATAGGACAGAAAAGCCCTGGGAGCTGCCACTGAGGAGGGCCTTCCCCTTGTTCCCCACCAAGTGAACCCAAGAAGGTGGTGGACAGAGAAAAGGCCTCTCCTGAAGAACTTGGAGCTCTAATGGGCTTCAAATAGTCTGGATCCCAGCTGAATAAACCTCTTGCTATTTTTTAGCCATGACCTCCTTGGAAATGAACACTGCTGAATGTTGGAGCAAGAGTCCAGTGGAACTGTAAAGAGGAAATATGTTGAAATCTTTTAGAAGTAAATTAGTAGAGAAGGGTCTGTGGGTATAAAAATACAGGTAAGACACATGTGGCCCTCCAGATTCTCTTCCACTGCAGCTCCCAGCATCCCTAATTATGAAGTTTGAGTGATGCTGGGAGTTGCAGTTCAACAATATCTGCATAAACACACAATTCCCAACCCAGTGTAAAATTTATCTTGTACATATTATCCTAAATAAATGAAACTGCAACTTTTCTGGACTGAAGCCCATTTTTCTTGGATGTGTGGAGTGTTGCTATAGGGCATTTGTGTTCAGGCTTTGGCCCTTTCTTGGGTCTGTTTCAGATACTTCAAATTTTGTCACTGAGCAGTAGGTTCTATACTTGTTTATAGTCTAGACTCTGAAAATGGCTCAGCTAAACAATCTACAACTTTTTCTTTTATTTATCATTTTTGTATATTATTTTAATACAAAACAAATATATAAAAACAGTTTCTCCATCATATTTTTATCTACATACATGAAAGTTTACTGTATTTTCTTATCCTCCTATACTTCTACTTAGAATCTTAGTATTAACATAAATGTTACCAGTTGTTTACATACTACAACATTTGTCTTTCAATAACCTTCAATCCAGGCCTTATGTACTGGATATTCTATTAAGTAACCTTAACACTTTAGTACATATTTTCTTAAAACCCTTTGGAATATAATAATGTATTTTTACCCAACTGCTCATTCTCAAATGCTCTTTGTATATTAATTATATTTTGTGTTGCAGGTAATTATCTATTGGAGCCCACTCATTTTTTATGCCTTCTTCTGTTTGGTTTCTTAATTTTTGTGAAAGAGCACCTGCTATTTTCATCTCTTGTATACTTTGAAACCACTGCTCAATTTTGGGAACATCTTCATTTTTCCAAAATTTTTGCAAATTCTATTCTCGCAGATGTTACCATATATAGTACGATTCTCCAGTACTTCTTGTCGGTTTGATTATCTATTCCATTAAGTATATTTAATAAATAAATTTCTGGGGTCATAGTGAATTGAATATGAAAGATTTTTTCTATATTTTTATGTATTTCTTTCCAGTAACTTCATGTCTTTGAGCAGGTCCACCACATATGATATATTGTACCAGTCTGAGTGTGGCATTTCCAACATCTTCCTGTTCCTGTCTTGTATATTTTTTGTATTTTTTCCGGAGTCATATACCATCTATGGAAGATTTTTAAATAGTTTTCTTTCAAGTTTTGCACTGTTGTAAACTTCAAGGTCCTCTTCCAACTTGATTCCCATTGACTCAACTGTATTGTATGTCCAACATTCTGGGCCCTTTTTAATCATTTCATCTTTGACTGTTTCTTCTTCTTTATTGTAGAGTAATAATTTCTTGTGTAGTTTTGCCATTATATGTGGTGGATTCTCCAATAAAAGTTTAATTATTGGGTTCATTTCTTTATTAGTTTCAAATCCTTGCAGTTTTGAGTTTATCTGGAATCTCTCGTGAAGCTGTCGATAGGGGAGCCAATTTAGTTCAATTCTTTCCTCTTTAAGTTCTTCTCTGGTTTTAATATTTAGTCTTCCTGTATGGTCTTTTTTGATTAAATCTTCAGATCGTAGCCATTTATTTGATATGCCTGGCCATCTACCATAGAAGACTTCTTGTGGTGAGGCCCACATAGGTATTTTCCTCGATAGTTTTGGTTGGTATGACTCCCAAAGCTTTATTAAAGCTTTTCTTATACAGTGGTTAGTAAATTCTTTTGCCCTGTCGTAGCAAATGTAAGCATGCCATCTGAATCTTCTACCGACGCCTTCTAGTGCTAATAATTTCTCATTTTGCAAAGTCAGCCAATCTGTTAGCCACATCAATGTTGAAGCTTGATAATATACATAAAAATCAGGAATACCAGCTCCACCTCTTGTAGGTAGGTCTGTCATAATTTTCCATTTGACTCTGGGTTTTCGACCAGCCCAGATAAATTTGGATATTTCTTTCTGCCATCGCTTGAAGGGTTTTCCCTTTTGTAATGATGGGTAGATTTTGAAACAGAAAGTTGAATTTTGGTAAGATATTCATTTTCACTGTGGCTATTCTTCCCATCAGAGATAGTTGAAGCTTTGACCATGTCTCCATCTCTCTCTTGATTTCCTTCCAGTTTTTTGTATAATTGTTTTCAAAGAGTTCATTATTGCATTCTGGTATCCATATTCCTAGATATTTGATTCTTTTAGTTGCGTTATATCCTTTTTCTTGCTTTGTCAAATTCTTTGTTAAGATTACTGTCTTTTCTTTGTTTACTTTAATACCTGAGAGCTTTCTGAATTCTTCTAGAATTGATGTTAGATGTTTTATGCTTTGTATTGGGTCATCTAAGAAAAGTACCATGTCATCTGCAAAGGCTTTCAACTTATAGTGATGTTTGTTTATCTTTACACCCTTAATTTTTGTTTCTTTTCAAATTGTATTGTTCAGAATTTCTGTTATAAATAATAAAGGTGATAGTGGGCATCCTTGCCTAGTGCCTTTTTTGATGTTTATGGTAATTGTTTTGTCTCCATTGATCAGTAGTTGTGCTTCTTGATCTTCATATATCGCTTCAATCCATGGCATGAATCTATTTCCTGGGTCCATTTCCTTTAATGTAGTTTTTTAAAAAGACCATTTAGTTGTATCTAAAGCTTTTTCTGCGTCCAGGAATATCATCACAAGTTTTTCTCCTTGTGCCTTCCATAATGTTCAATTATATTCAAAACTGTTATGTTACTTTTTAAAGATCTCTTTGGGAGGAAGCCATTTTGATCATCTTGAATTAAGTCTGGTAATACTTTCTTCATTCTGTTAGCTAGAATCGCTGTAAATATTTTATAGTCTATGTTGAGTAATGAGATCAGACAGTAATTTTTAACATCTGTTGAATCCTTCCCCTCTTTTGGAATTAATGATATGTTGGCTTTGCTCCATGTTTCAGGTTTACCTGAAGAAATAATCTCGTTACAAGTCACTAAAAACGGTTTAGCAAGTTCATCTTCTAGTGTTTTGTAGTATCTAGCTGAGAAGACACCCAGGCCAGGAGCTTTATCCAGTTTTAGTTTTCGAATTATGTTTAATATTTTGGACAGTGTTATTGGCCCATTCAGAATTGCCTTATGTTTTTCAGAAAATTTGGTGATTTCCTTTTTCTTTAAAAACATTGATATTTCCTGAATTTCCACAGCATTTTGTTGTTTAGCATCAAATAATTGTTGGTAATATTTAACGAAGGCTTGTTTTATCTGCTCTTGTTGTGTTAGCTCTTTGCCTCCTTTCTTTATTTTCAGTATTATTTTCTTCTCTCTCTTTTCTGTAAATTTGCAAGCCAGCCATTTTCCCGGTTTATTGGTTTGTTCAACAAAAAATCTGTCGGGCTTTTTTTAATTTATTCTCAATTTCGATCAGATTTTCTTGGTTTACTTGGGTTTGTAGTTTTTTAAATTTTTGCATAGTTTTCTTGTCTGATGGGTTTTTCTTATTTGTTTCTCCACCTCAGTCATACTATCCAATATCTGTTGAATCTTTTGACTCCTTTGTTTCTTCAATTCTTAAACCCCACTTCATAAAGTTTCCTCTAAGTACCGCTTTACTGGTGTCCCAAACCATTTTCATTGATGTCTCTCCTCTGATGTTTTCTTGAAAATATTGTTTTGTAGCATTTTTAGCTTTTTGTATATATTCTTCTTTTTGAAGAATAGCATCATTTAATCTCCATGACTTTTCTCTTGTTTTTATACTTAGTTCTATTTGAATGGGATTATGATCCAAGCAGAGTTTTGGTAAAATGTCCATTTTTGTTATTGAGTTAAGAAGGGTCTTGGACGCCAAAATTAAGTCTATTCTTGACATGGTTTTGTGTTGATGTGAGAAATATGTATATCTGTGATCATGTCCATTCTTGAATCACCATACATCAAGTAGAGAAGATTCATCTGCCATTGAAAAAAAGCTTTTTGGGAGTTTACCCTGATTTTTCTGTGTTTTCTTCAGCACTGATCTGTCTATCGTAGGATTTATCACTCCGTTCATGTCCCCCATCATTACTATGTGAGATCTGTCTGATAAATACTTGATAATTTCATTTTGGAGTCTGATAAAAAAATCTCCTTTGCTTCCATTAGGCACATATATTCCAATTAGCAATATTTTTGTTTGTTGTATCATTACTTCTACTTTGAGGAAGCGTCCTTTGTTGTCATTAAAAATTTCTTCTATTGGGTAATTTTTGTTGATATAGAGTAAAACTCCCCTTTTTTTCTTTTCATGTGTTGATGCATAACATTTGCCTAATTTTGGATTGTGCTCATATCTTAAATCTTGAGAACAAAGACGGGTCTCTTGTAAACAAATGATATCAACGTGTTGTCTTTCCAAGAAATGAAAGATTTGTCTTCTTTTAAAAACTGAGTTCAGGCCTTTTATATTCCAAGATTGAATCTTGATGGTCATCTTCATCTACTTTTATTATCTCTCTTACTTTATTTGTTTTTCTTAGTTCTTAGTCTTCCTTCTCTTCTTCTTTATCTAATAAATTATATATGATTTCTTCTAGGTTTTCTTCCTCTGTTCTTCCACTATTTGTTCTAGATTGTTGGCTCCTGCCTCACTTATCTGAATTTCAGTTTCTAAGTTTAGTTCATTTATTATTTCTGGCTTTTCTTTTTTCGATGGAGGTTCATTCTGTGCATTGCTTGTTCTTTCCAGATCTCTTTTTATTCTAGATAATATTTTGCTGGCCCTTTCAGGAGTAGTAATTCTATATCTCCATTGTTTAAAAAAGAAGGACACATCTTCATGCTTCTCCCATCTGTAGCTTATCTGATTTCTTAAAAGAAAGGAGGTCAGTGATTTGTATTCTTAATGTTTTTTCAAGATCTGGAAAGGTATGTCTTTGAAGATTTTAACTTCATTATTTTCCACCAAAAAAATTTTCTGGTAGCAAGTTTGAAGTATCTTTTCTTTTATTATGTTTCTGGTAAAACATATTACGACATCTCGAGGTAGGTTTCTTTCTCTGGCTGTTTTAGATGGAATCCTAAGGATCTTATCTATGGCAGCTTCTAATTTGTCCTCTGGTATTTTTATGTACTCCTCAAGCAGTGCAATCATTCTTTCATTTAAATTCTCTGAAATCTTCTCTGTTATGCCTCTGAATTTTAAACATCTGTCACGGTAACGTAGTTCCTGTAGATCCACTTTGGTTCTTTCTTCTTCTTGGGTTTTTTGTAGCAACCCTATTGAATCTTCAAGTTGTTGGGTTTTTTCTCTTAGTATATTTGTTTCTGCTTTTAGATTAGATATGTCCTCTGTTATGTTATCCATTTTTTTCCAAGTTCATCCATTTCTCGCTTCACATCCTTTCTTATTTCTGTTTGAGTCTCCTTTAATTCATGTCTGACTTCATCTTTAAAACATCTAAGTTCTTCTAGAATTTGTGTTATTGTGTTGGTTGACTTTTCTGATGTTTCTGAAGAAGGCCTCCTCATTGGATCAGAGGTTGAAGGTAAAGTAGTTGTTATTGTTGCTGTACTTTTTCTTGTTTGCTTGTCCGTTTGTGTTCTCATTAATTCTTACTATCAAACTATGAGGTCTCATAGTGTTTTTCCAAGCTTATCACTCACACCGTCTTAAATCAAGTATTGATTCTATGCAGTAAAGTTTTTATACAATCGCAATCCTATAGTCTTTAATACTGTTTCGCTGCAATTTTGGACTAGACCAGCAGGTGGCAGTCTTGCCTCCAAAGAACCTTTCTGTGTCTCTACTATTTTGTTTATCTGTATTTATCTATTTAGTTCCCCCAAGAGAGACTTTATACACACACACACACACACACACACACACATATATAAATGGAATTCAGTAAAATTAAGCAAAATTCTCAAATCTATCTAGTTCAACATTCAATATATCTATCACAGAGCTTAATTTGATTAAATGTAACTCCATGAAATTACTTGTCATATGAATGAAATCTCAGAACTTAATTATGTCACAGTATAAATCAATTCATATCACTTCAATTGTTAGCAATCTTTCATTAAAAATTCATCAATTTACTTCTTATTAACTTATATATGTAAGTATTTATGAACAGTTATTGAATTAAATTAAATAGCTTTCCTTAACTAAATGTTGGTAATACAGTATTATAATAACCATTCACTAAACAACCATACTTCTTTTCCTAATTAATTCTACTCTCAATAACCAAAAAAATATAAATTGGCTCTTATTAATTTTTTTCCTTTCCCTTCTCTTTTTCTTATTTTGTTTTTTCCTTCTTCCTCCTTATGAAAGGAGAGAAGAAGAAAAGAGAAATCAAAGTGAAAATATTGTTTTTTAATATTTACAGTTCAGTCTTTTGTAGCTACTGTGAGATCCGTCTTGTATGTACTTGCCTTCCACTTGTGATTCCAATAAAGTCTTTAAATGTCTTTTGGTGGCCCAAAAAGCTGTTTTAAAACAATTTTAACAAAGTTTCCAGAGTTTTAGCTAAGATCCGACTGACGATCGCTCTTTTCCTTGGTTTCCCTCTCCTCTACTGCAGCTTTTGACAGTTGTATGCCATTTTAAGTCCACATGGAGTTGTTATTATTTTCTTTAGGCCTTGGAAGCAGGGGAAAGGAGGCACATAATAGGTAGAGAGGTGGTACAGGAATACCTGGCCACACTGGATGAATTCAAGTCTCCAGGGCCAGATGAATTGCATCCTAGGATATTAAAAGAACTGGAAGAGGTCATTTAGGAACTGCTTGCTATAATCTTTGAGAAATCTTGGAGGACAGGAGAAGTTCCAGCAGACTGGAGGAGGGCAAATGTTGTCCCCATATTCAAGAAGGGGAAAAGGAGGACCCAAATAATTATCGCCCAGTCAGCCTGACATCAGTACCCAGAAAGATCCTGGAGCAGATCATTAAGCAGTCAGTTTCTAATCATTTAGAAAGCAATGCGGTAATCACGAGAAGTCAACATGGATTTCTCAAAAGTAAGTCATGCCAGACTAATCTTATCTCTTTTTATGATAGAGTTACTAGCTTGATAGACGAAGGGAATGCTGTGGATGTAGCATATCTCGATTTCAGTAAGGCATTTGACAAAGTTCTCCATGACATTCCTGCAACGAAGCTAGTAAAATATGGGCTGGACAGGGCTACTGTTAGTTGGATTTGTAATTGGTTGACCAAGCGAACCCAAAGGGTGATCACGAATGGCTGCTTTTCATCCTGGAGAGAAGTGACTAGCGGGGTGCCACAGGGTTCTGTCCTGGGCCCAGTGCTGTTCAATATTTTTATCAATGACCTGGATGAAGGAATAGAGGGCATGCTCATGAAATTTGCAGATGACACCAAATTGGGAGGGGTTGCTAATACGCCAGAGGACAGGATCAAAATTCAAAATTACCTGGATAGATTGGAGAGCTGGGTCAAGGCTAACAAAATGAAATTCAACAGAGAGAAGTGTAAAGTCCTACACTTCGGTAGAAATAATGGAATACAGAAATATAGGATGGGGGACACGTGGCTGGATAGCAGTACGTGTGAAAGGGATCTAGAAGTCTTCATAGACCACAAGCTGAACATGAGTCAGCAGTGTGATGCGGCAGCCAAGAAAGCCAATGCAATTCTCGGCTGCATCAATAGGAGTATGGTGTCTAGATCGAGGGAGGTACTGGTACCACTCTACTCTGCTTTGGTTAGACCCCATCTTGAATACTGTGTCCAGTTCTGGGCACCCCAATTCAAGAAGGACATGGTCAAGCTGGAGCAAGTCCAGAGGAGGGCGACCAAAATGGTGAGAGGCCTGGAAGCCATGCCCTATGAGGATAGACTTAGAGAGCTGGGTATGTTTAGTCTGCAGAAGAGAAGGTAAAGAGGGGACATGATAGCCATGTTTAAATATTTGAAGGGATGCCATGTAGAGGAAGGAGAGGGCTTGTTTTCTGCTGCTCCAGAGACCAGGAAAGGAGATTCCACCTGAACCTCAGGAAGAACTTCCTGACAGTCAGGGCTGTCCGGCAGTGGAATATGCTGCCTCAGAGTGTAGTGGAGTCTCCTTCCTTGGAGGTTTTTAAGCAGAAGCTAGATGGCCATCTGTTGGGAGTGCTTTGAGGGTGTTCCTGCATGGCAGGGGGTTGGACTGGATGGCCCCTGTGGTCTCTTCCAACTCTACATTTCTATGATTCTATGATTTCTATGATTGTTCCTTGTTCTTTAGGCCTTATTTTCTTTAGGCCTTGTTCCCTATGTCCCAGTTTCTCCTTCCTTTTTCCAGTTGTTTCTCCAGATTTGTTCCAGTTTTCAACATTCTACCGTAGCTCTTGTCAATAATAAAAGTCTGTAAAGTCTCCAAGATCACAATAGTTTTAAAAGTCTCCAACTTTTTAACCATCTGTTGTAGTCTCTGTAAGACGAAATGTCTTTGGAGTTCTGTCCGGGTATATAATTATATTCTGATGACAGTTTCTGCCGTCTGTCTCCAGGAACTTCAATGTTGAAATCTTCTGAACCTCGAACTAGTGTAGGTTCTTTCTCCTAAATTCTTTTCTAGGTTTGTTCAGTTAAAAAAAATAAAAAAAAATAACGGTGGCGGTGCTTGTGCCGATCTGTCAGCAACAATGGCGTGTCTGTGGTTGTTCTTCAGTCCTTCGACCTCCGTCCGTTTTTCTTGGTTCTTTAATGCAAGAACTTAAAGGTCGGGATCAGATCAGACCCCTTCCAAACTCCTTCAGTACCCCTTTTATCGGAGGGATATGGAAATGGGCTTTTAATTAATTTTCCCCCCAGGTAGACCGCACCGAGTGACAATCAGGAGTGGAGACTTCACTCTGTGCTGCTGATCGTGACCACCATCTTGCCTCCTTAACAATCTGCAACTTTTGAACATGTTATGAAAGGTTGTTTTGAGAACGTTCTGTCTTGTTTTTGAGGCAGAAAGCTCAAAACAGCTCACCTATAGGGGCTTAAATTTTAATGAATGACTTCCAGCTGATTGACAGTTATTGAGTTTGGTATTTTTCAAAATTTTTCTGAAGTCGGATTTTCCAACTTGTTTTCTCATTTTTATAGCTTGGGTTAGATAAGATGTTGAGCCCTAGAAACAGTATAGATTGTTGGCAGGTTTCAGGCTGTGGACTGAAATCTCAGGGTATTGCTGTACTGTTCTAGGCATCCAAGCAAGGAGACAAAGCTCAGCATGGAAGGAGGAGAAAGTCTGATTTTTGTGCGTGAGGTGACTTTAAATTCTGGGTGGCATCATCACTTATTCCTAGCTGATGCCATGAGGATTCATAAGCTTTGTCATTGCAGAAGCCCTAGAAGTAGTGGCACAAGCCCCCCTCCACCCCCACAAAGAAAAACTCCCCATGGACTGACAGTGAACTTTTGACAAGCCTTAGCAGCAGCAGCAGCACAGGACCTCAGGAAACTCCCCAGATGTCACATAGGTTGAAGAGAAGACTGTGTGGTATGCAAGGAGTCAGAATTGCTTGAAAACACTTCAGCTGGTTTGTCCCCTCTACCCTTTTTTTTTTTTTTGGCTGCCTGCACAGCCATTAAAAATTGGTTCTTGGTTGCTATATTACCTGGTTATCCAGATGCTATTCAGAGTCACCTTGTCAGCCATTTCTACAATTACTTGGTCCATAAACAGTCCTGCAACCACCACCACCCACTTTGCTTGCCTCACCACTGTGACATCAGAAGGGCCTGTCACCTGGTCTCATGTTATTGTCCTGAAATATCAGGGAATTGGATGGTGTTGACTTGACAACTCTAGCTGTATAAGATTTTTGTGTCTTTTAATAAATGAGCTTTATACATAGCCAGTTAAATAGACATGCAACAAGTTAGAAAGTAAGTGTGACTGGTTACCAGAGAAATGGGATAGGGTGCAAGAGAGGGGGCCCAATCTACTCTATCTCAGACAGAATATCTAAGAAAAAGTCTGTTATAGTGCTATTATTCCTCTTTCAAGATCCTGTGGAATTCTGGGGTTTGTAGTTTACTGAGGCCAAAGAGCTCTCTAGCTGAGAATTCTCAATCCCCCCCTGCCTAAACTGCAAACCCCAGGATTCCATCAGATGTTGAAAGTGGAATAATAGCACTATAACTACGTAGTGCAGAAAGGGTCTGAAATTGCCTCACCCTTCAGAGGAAGGAGAAAATAAAGAACTAAGATTACACTTCAGTGGATTGACTCATTGGATGACCAACCGTTGAATAACAAGACCAGGCACAGAAAAGTTGGGTTGAATAACCTACATAAGTTGCCTTGGCCTGGAAATGGATCAAGAAGAGGAATCACCTGATGCAGGTCCAGCTGAGGCCAGGTGTGACTCCATGAATAACTCCTCCACCTTCTCTTGGGCAACACACATGAACTAGAAGGAAAATCCAGAAATTGGATTGCTCTCCAGCCAGCCATAATTGGAAGGTAACCCAGGGGACTCTCACCAAGCCACATAACTCTACAAGTGAGATCCCAAATCCCAGGCTAACCTCAAGGTTAGCCTCCTTCCCCATCCTCTGGATCATGGAACTTTAAAGAGGAAGCTCCAGAGCACTACCTACACCAAAAAAGTGCCAAAGATGTACATTGGTCTTATATTCTACCCCTGCATAATCACAACCTATGTAAAGAGACTACCCAAAGCCAATTGTCCAAGTCCCCCAAATATAGTATGGGGTGGGGGGGAAGGTAAAGGGGAAAAATTCCTACCCAGCCCTGAAGTGACCAACACAGCTCACACTGTAATGAAGGTGGGTGGGTAGGTTGAGTGAAGATTATCAAAAATACATATGAAGGAACAGGCAGGCAGTTTATACCCTAACATCCCATCCTTCTCATGTGCTGTGCTCTGGAATCAAGCCTGTACTCTCTCCCTCAGCATCTCACCCCATGTGGTTCCAGGTATGTATTGATGATCAACCATGTGGAATAACAAGACCAGACAGAGAAAATTGGGTTGACCTGGAAATGGATCAAGACGGGGGTGGGGGGCACCTGATGTGGATCCAGCTAAGGCCAGGTATCACTCTATAGCCTCCTCTTCCCTTTCCGCAACTCACCTTTTTGCGGAGCTAGGGTGTGGGGATCGCCTGAGCAGCCTCTTGCGAGAGGTTCTCGTATCCCCGTTGCTTCAGCTCTGCAGCTGCTGCCTGCTTGTGAGCAGGTAGCTCAAGAGCCCCTCCTCTTCCTTCCACAGTGCAGCCTGAGATTTTCCCAGGCTGCGCTGGGGCAGCAAGCGCGAGCACCATGACTCTGGAACTCTGCACACATGGAAAGTGAGCGCAGGGCCCAGAGCAATGCACAACCGCACACCATTTTCAGCTCAAAGCTGAAAATGAAATAGTGTGCAGTCAGTGCCTGCCAGCCCCTGGAGAAACACGCGATTGTGAGTGCATCATGTGGACTGCTTCTCACAGTCATGTGACGCTCCAGGGCCCTTTCATATGACAAATGCCATGCAAAAAGGGCCCTTGTCAGGCTTCACTTCGGTGACACAAGTGAATCCCAAGGGCAATCCAGAATTGGGTTTCTACCCAGTCTGCCATAATTGGACGGTAACACAGGGGACTTGTTACTTCCGGTATGGCACCCTGGGTGAGGACCCCCAGATATCATTTTGATATCAAACAATTCGGCCTTAGCTGGACTGGCTTGCAGTTACCACACTCCACGTGTTTGCAAGGTCCTCCGGACAAGTATGGACATGAGTGCGGCCACTAATGGTTTTACATTCCAGACTCTATTGAGGCCAGCAGCCTAAACTCTGCTCCCAGCTTCAGGGGACTTCCAGCCGCAAGCTCCACAATAGCCGCACGGCTCTCAGCCGAGCTACTCTCAGTGTCCCGGCCACGCTATTGTCTTCAAACGCAAATCCAATCATGTTAAACTTGACCTTTCCAAATCCTTTGTCCAGCACCAAAACTCCTTTTGTTCTCACCTGGCTTACCATAGCCGAGAGGCACAAACTCCCCTATAAGAACCCCTCACTTTCAAACGGTCTTCGGATCACTTTAGACTGCTATCCCACCTTGCTGCCGGTTGTCTAAGGGACTTCCCTCAGCTCCCCAGGCTGAGCTTTCTTCCCCAGAACCCCTCTTCTCTCCAGGACTACAGGACTACTATTGCCTTTCCCAAACAAACCTCCTTTTCTATTTCTTAGCTAGTTAGTTTATGTTTTGTCCTTCGTGTTTTTGTCTTTAATAAAGAATTGTCTGTTATTTGGAAAACCTTGTCTAGCTGCTCTCTGACCCGCCACTGTATACATTGGGTTTAAAGACCCTTGCAAAGTTACCCTGCCTCTTGCTGGCTAAAAGAGTGTTCCAACTAATTTCCCCAATTTGGTATTTTATTTGGCAATCTGGGCGCCCCCTCCGGGACCCCCCAAAACACAGGGTAATAGACTCCTGCACAAGTCACAGAACTCAACAAGTGAGAGTCTGAATCCCAGGTTAACCTCAAATGTGGTTTCCTTCCCCACCCCCAAGCCACAGAACCCAAAATAGGAAGATCCAGAGCACTACCCTACACCAAAGGTGTACACCAAAGTCTTATACATGTCCTGCTTCCCGTTTATTGGTCTAAGCAGCACCCGCTCTGTTCCTGCATTGGTTGGTCTGCAGTTTGTCTGAGTTTGTTTGTTCTCCGTTTTATAAAC
Organism: Ctenosaura bakeri; assembly: GCA_948474755.1. Lineage (NCBI taxonomy): Eukaryota > Metazoa > Chordata > Lepidosauria > Squamata > Iguanidae > Ctenosaura > Ctenosaura bakeri. The sequence goes on along the minus strand of CAOLHI010004967.1, from coordinate 15,369 downwards.
TGCTGTTCCCTCTCTCCTCTATTTTTGCAGAACACATGTGACTCAGGCCATTTCCTCACTAGACTGTTATAGTGCTGTTATTCCACTTTCAGCATCCTATGGAATCCTGGGGTTTGCAGTCTCCTTAAACTGAAAATCCCAGGATTCCATAGGATGTTGAAAGTGGAATAATAGCGCTATAACAGTCTAGTGTGGCAATGGCTTGAATCTGTCATCATTCGAGATTATGGATTCTATTATATTTGTGAGTAAACCAGTTCACATGCTTTCACCAAAGAAAATTAAGCCTGTTTCAGAGGGTCCACCACATTAGGCTCCTCTGCCATGTTAGCTTAGCTGTTCTGGTGCCATATTGTGGGTAACTTTGTTGTTTGGTTGTTTGGAGGGGTAAGCTGGGCAGAAGCTAGGAACCAAGGTCAGCTGGTACAGCCTGGTAATGTGTTGTTTGGGAAAGAATGCAAACTTCTGGGAGGGAGAGCAGGGAGCTCTTAAAAATGAAGCCTGTATTTTATCTTCAGTTCTGGCAAAAGCAGTGTCTCTGTGCTACATCTAATTTTTAATAAAATCTGTCTTGGATTTGTCCATGAAGCCTTGTTATTGAGTTAGATTGGGACATAACGTTACAGCCTGCTTTTAATTTTCTCCTACTCTATGTATGGTGATAGTTTCATACTGATTGTTACTCCTCTTCTCCTTGTGAATACCAATTACTCTAATTATGAGATACACTACTGTTTCTCATATTTCACAACAACTTTACCCTTCACTGCCTCCAGCTATCCAATAAGGATTCAATATTCCATGCATATATCTATCTGTATCTTAAGGGAAAGAAAACTAAGGCCCTTTCCACACGGGGGTTTAAAAACAGTGTTGAGTGACCTCTGACGGAGGTCGTCTACACTGTAAAGTGGATTGGGGCAGACTACTTTTGCGTAGTTCCACACTCCAATCCACGCTAGGGTGCCCGGAAGTGGCGGCACCGCATGCTTTTTGAAAACCACTTTTCATGTGGTCTTTCAAAAGGATGACCGTGCAACCCCGTCACAGCGCCCGGTGTGAATTTGCAGGTGCGCGCAAGGGCGTGCCTGCAGATCTGCCGGGGGTGGGCTTTCCGGCTGGCAAGCCTCTCCGATTGGTGGAGAGCCTCCACCAGTCGTAAGCTGCCATTTGGGCCCCACAGGACGCCGCGGGACACCAAGGAGTGTGGAGCAGCGAAAACGTGCTGCTCCACGTGGCGATGGACTCAGGTAATTCCCATTCCCCATTATTTGGAGCACATTGAGGTGTCCCCCACAGGACCCCAGAAATCAGGGTAACATGACGCCTCAGATGCCAGGGAAATTCTTTGGTCTCCAGATACGAGATGAAAGAAGCCTGAAGTTTAGTTAAGAACTTAGTGTCATGGTGGTGTAACCCCTATGAGTATTGCTTTGGCTCAGTGAGTGATGAAACCTAAGGAACCTAAGGAATTCAGCAAGAGAGGAAGAGCTGGAGTCAGAGAGGAGATACAATTGCCAGGAGTAAGGAAAAGGTTCTTTTCACTTCGAATAAGGTAGAGGTGCCAGTGTGGTATAATGGTCTGAGCATGGGACTACAACCCTGAAGATTAGGGTTTGTTTCCCTGCTCAGCCATAGAAACCCACTGGGACATCACACATTCTCACCTCCAGAAAACCACCATGGGATAGGGTCACCTTAGGGTCACCATGAGTTGGAAAGGACTTGAGAGCATATAGCAACAACAAGTGATATTTTCAACTGTGCGTTTAGGAGGGAAAAAAATCTTTGCAGTGTTATTTCTGTACTGGATCTAATTCTATGTAGAATTTTTCATTTAGGTCTTTCAGATCGCAATGTTGCAGAAATACTGAGCAGCAGAGGCTGAAGAGTCCTGTAATCAAGTCTTGCACTTGCACCTCTTGGATCCATGGCACTTTTAGGACACTGCATATATGTCAAACTTAAAATATAATTTGTTGTTTTGTGTGTGTATGTATGTATGCGTGTATGTATGTATGTGTATATATATATAAAAGAGAGAGAGAGAGAGAGAGATTTTAAGTGCAATTGTGTTTATAATATTCAATTTTAGTTGGCCCTGTAGAACTCAAAAAGAGGTACAAAATACACTGGGTCAAACCGTGGCCTGATTAGTCCAAAATTCTGTTCACACAATTGCCGAATAGTTGTTCATGGGAAGCTTATTATCAGGACATAAGTGCAACTTCACTTTTTAATTTCCAGGTCCCTAGGAACTTATATGTAATGATATGCTTCTTGGTGGGACCAAAGCTTTTTCAATCTGACAGCCAAATTCCATTCTAGGAAGGTTCTCAGGAGCACTATCCCAGAAATGGGTAATGCTAAAGGGATCAGTGGGAATAGAGCAAAGTGTAGGGACAAATATAAATAATACCAGTTGGCTCCAATGCCACAGTTTTTAGGCATGAAATGCACAGTTCAGTTTTATACATTTTTTCCTCAGGCATAAGCCTCCATGCCACAGTTTTCCAGGAAGAATCTGTAAAAGCTATTATTTGGAACTACAATACCCAGTATGCTTAGGCAATATGACTCATGTTGGGTTGGGGAATTCTTTGAATTCTCCAGAAAGTTACTTTTCTATGCGCTATTCCTAGACTGTTATTATTGTTTTATTTCTATTTACACCTACTCTTCCTCCTCAGGGTAGCTGTTTCCTATATAAAAACATAATTACTACACAGAAAGGAGTTCTGTGCAACAGCTTCCTGGACTGAAAAGCTGAATTTGTGTTCCAGGCAAAATCTTCCCAATCATGTTCTATGAAAATCTTTCCCAGTTTGCAAACCAGAGCACACATTCGATGTAAAATCTCCATGGACTGCAAACAGAGCCTCTTATCTCTAGTCTCCCTAATCAGAGATGAGAATAGAAGAAATTTGCACTGCTAAGCTGGGGAATCTTTGTGGTGTGGAGGTTCCCTTCTCCCAGTCTACATGCCCAGTTAGTTTAGCCAACCACATGAACTGCAGCTATCAACAATACAGTTGTTATTGCTGCAGCAATAATACTCTTACCTTGGGCAGTTCTGTGATCCTCCATCTGCTGCATCAAGTAGAGCGTCTGAGACTTCTTGTTGCAGAATTAACATAAGGTGCACCTGTTCAAACAGTGCTGGCTCTCTAACATATACATAGAGCAGTGGCATAGCTTGGCCCAAGCAGGGTAGGGGCAGGAATGGAGGCATGGGGGCAGAAGTGGGAGCGGAGGTGTATGGGGGTGGGTCATGTGGGGGAGGGGCTACAGTGCACAGGGAGGGGCTACAGGACACACGGATGGGGCTATGGCACATGGGGGTGGGGCTACAGTGCATGGGGGAAGGGCTATGGCACACAGGGAAGGCAGACAAGGAGTGGCATTGCCCTCCAAAAAATGCCACCCAGGCTCACTGCCTCCTTCACCCCCTGTCCCTATATGACTGACATAGAGCAGAGACTGGAAAATGCAACTGCACATCTCTGGTTGTTGCTTTTAATTGATATTTTATTGCATTTTGTTTTCACAACCAGCAGTGGTACACATTATCCATCAACGTAGCTTTTATTTTAAAAACATAGTGAAGCTTTCCCTGTAAACTTCCTACACTTCATTCTTAAAGTTCATCTAAGAGAACACACACACACACAAAAGAGAAAAATGAACACAGTGATAGAGGATATCCACTAGTTTTTCTCATTCATTGTTGTCTACAGATAGCAACTCTCCAATTTCAGACCTGGAAATACTAGGAAATTAAAGTGAAATTAGCATGTATTGTTCTGCTCAGTTACCATCCTTTCCCAACAAAAAGAAAATCAAGAATTAAAGAACAGCCTTGTTTATGTGAGTCAGATTGGACACATGTGCTAGAGAGTGATAACGATAGCAGGTCTAGCCCTAGCTACAAATGTGCAGTTTGGTAGTGTAAACGCGATGCAGTTCCTGTGTGTATATATACTTAGATACATATAGCTTTGTCTTTGCAATCAAGAATCCCGATTTTTGCTGCATCCTATATGTGTACAGGGTACAAATGCCCAGCTGAAAATGCAGAGAGTACAGTGAATCCAGATATTGCAAACTCTCAAAATCCCTCAGCCAGGCTGGGGAGATCCTGGGAGTTGCAGTCCAATATAACTTTCCCACTGTGTGGTTGATCTAGACACCATAATTCTTCCACATACAGAATATGTAGCTAATTTTGGATGGCCACTGAATGGTGTTTTGTAGAAGGGACCATAGGTTACTAACCATGGATAATTTTTTATTTTAAAGTTGATATTAAAGTTCAATTGTTTTAATTGTTGCTATAATCACTCTTGCATTACAGTATGATTCTTTGTTTTTACTGAGGTATTCTAAATGGTTTCTTTTTTTTCCCTTTTTTTTAAAAATTTTCATGTGAACTGTCTTGGAAATATGCTTGAAGAACAGTAGTAAATAAATACATATACACTCATGTGCTCCTCTCCCTTTATCATATAGGCAGTGACTTAATTTTTACACCCCTTCTTTTGTCTGTGCTGATCTTAAGGGTCATGCATTGATGATACTTTAAAAATAAATCCCCCTCTCTGTTTATATAAGTGAACATAAGCATACTGAATATGCAGTGAGTAACTGATGCATTTGGGGAGAGAGACAAGGCACTCTAAATTAACAATTCTTAATTTTCTTCTAGGGGTTACAGAATGAAATTTATTCATGTAGTACCCAGTAACAGGCTGTGCTCCCCAGGTTATTTCAAGACACATCTATTCATTTTCATATATTTCTCTGTGCAGTATTCACTGTAAAATCTATTTTTATGCAAATAGACTTTTACGCAGAGGGTCCCTAGCTCTATTGTGATATCCAATCAACACTGGTTTGAGCAGCTCTCCCAAAATGACACAGTATTTTATTTTAGCATAATTTTCTGCTGTAAGAGTTCCTCCCACATAGCAAACAGCAGTGGAGAAAGGATATTTGCTGGGAAACAGGTGCAGGATCCTAACCAAGACTGGGAGGACAATAGCCTGAGAATGATTGCATTTAATCTGCTTTTTTTAAAAAAGCTGTTGTTTGAACCTGAAGAAATAAAGAACATGGAGACAGGTCAGATAGCAATAGATCAGCCAAGATTGCCACAGCCAGTCTTCTGTATTTCCATATTCTCAGCTGGTCTAAACAATTCCAATTTCTACCTCTTTCTGATCTCTTTATGTCAGTCATGTTTTTTCGAAGTATACTTTTCTTAACTGATCTTAATCCATTTATCTCCTGGAGCTAAAAGTGTTGCACATTATTTTTTCTCACTCCCATCCACTGAGCCACCCACTCCCATGCGAATCCTAACAACCACCCCATGAAATCCATTAGGCTAAGAGGCTACAGTTGGCTCCACCTAACTAAATGAATGAGGCGGCTGGGATTTGACCTGATTTGTAAAATGCATTGGCCAAGGGGGGTGGGTTTAAACACACACCTCATGCAACCATGGATCTGAGGGGGGGAAATGTAATTTTGAACAGTATCTGATAAAGGCATTTTGCTTTTACAATTAAGTGCTAATAATTGTTAATTATGCTATTTGCATGTGTGTGTGTGCATGCACGCGTGTGCACACATACACAAATACAAAGAATATTATATTTTCTTACTTTTGTTTTCTTTTTTTCAGATTTTCCTAATTAGATTATAGAGTGTCTCCACTTAAAATAATAGTTCTGTGTATTCTTCCTCATTAATAGTTTTTGCCCTCTTGTTGCCTGTCCACAACCTTTTGACTACACTCTCGTGTTGCTCACCCATATGTGTCCCTATTTTCACCAGTGAAACGTTGGAGAGTATAGAGTATTTTTTTTTCCAGTTCAAATTGATTTTCAGAAATAATTCAAAGATAATACAGCTCTTGCAGTATCCCACTGGCATGTCCTGTCAAAATGCTAATCCTTTCTAAATGTTTCTCTAAAGTTGTTACTGCAGAGAAAAAGTATAATCTTCAAAGCAACAGCTGGTTAAAGAAGCTGCATTGATTGTCTATGACATTTCTGAATCTCATAGTTCTCTACAAGACATGCATACAATGAAACATGCAGAAACCTACATATATATATATATATATATATATATATATATATAACACACACACACACTTTGAGGGAAAGTTTTCAGGAGTGTATTACACACTAGAGCAAGCAGCAGATTGCTTAAGATTACCCTGACATCCTGGACCAGTCGGAGCAGTAATATCTTCATGTTTGCTGTCAAGGCCTGTCACCCCTGCTGACCAGCAGGGACGCCAAGGCAGCCCACGTTACTCAATCAACTTTAAGTGTTATAAATACTGAGGTCCATAAAAAAGTACAATGTAATGGTGCCTTTAAACAAACCCAATTCATCATCCTTCCTGCACACATATCATTTCCCTCAGGGTGATCAGCCAACCAGGAGTGGAACAAAACCAAGCCATTTTGAGATTCCATTTCTCTTCATCAGTTTGACTTTTTATTCTACCTCCTTCAGAGGAAAAGGGAAAGAAAGCCATAAAAATGAATAAAAATCTCACAAATCAAATAGAGGTCTGCTGCCCAAGTCTTTTTTTGTTGCTGTTGTTGTATGTCCTGTCCACACATTTTGCCTCTAGTGATATAAAAGGAAACCCTTCAGTTTAAAGGTCAAATGGGGGCCATTTGTTTTAAGCCACTGGACCATGGCAATGGGATTCACATAGATTATCTTTGTCCTTCAACAGTTGTTAGACTTGTAGCCAGAGGGAAAGCCCGGCAGATTTGCTCATGCATGTTTTTAAATGTAAAAATGCTAAAACAGTGTATTCTATTCTGGCTGGCAATACATATATTCAAAGTATCGTTGCTTTGTTCTTATACATAAAGAAAAAAGATTGCAACTTCTCCTGCAGCTATAAATAATAATTGAAATAAAATAATACTAATTCAACAATCTATCAGCATGCTTCTTAATGGATATCAGTCATACAGAGAGAGACCATTATTACTATGAAAAAAGTTTTATAATATATAATATATTTGGCTTTATCCAGTGCCCCATGAATGGAACTCTACTTGTGCAAGGAAGATTTTCCACCCCTTCCACTCCATTGCAGTTCCCTGTAACTCCTATAAAGCTTCCCTTGGAGAGCAGAAACCCCAAGATGGGCCAGTGGATCATCAATATTTGGAAACCGGTACATTGGTGGATCTCATTATATACTACATAAACTTATAAACTTGAACTTAGAACAATAACCTCACAAAAAGGAAATTTAAATACAGTCATGTATTTAGTAGTTTATAAAACAGACAAGACTTTTAGCCTGCAACAACAACAAAAGAATCACAATCCATTTTGTCATTATTTAGGGGAGGAAACATTTGAAAGCTATTTATTTAAATAACAAGGCAAAATTCAAAACAGGTTGTACCAAATAAGACTTAAATGTTTAAGAATGCTGTTAAGCTCCAAAGGGAAGAAGCGTCACCAACATTTATTCCTGACCATTCAGTTATAAAAGGTGTGGTGACAGAGGTAGGGCTGGTAGGTGTAGAGGAATCTACATATTATTCACTTTTCTAGCTCTTGTCTCAGCCTATAGTTTTCTGGTTATTATGGGAGCAACCTCCAGGACAGGTCTCAACATGCTGGTGGTGTTAGTTGCTTAGTTAATAAGCGGAAAGACATGTACAATCCAGAATTTGACACCAGATGAACCTGCTGTCCTGGTGTGTGTGGAGGAGGACATCATTTCTCTCGGCTTCAGATACTAGGCTTCCAGGTTCCAGAAATCTATCATATCAAGGCAATATCAAGTGTGGCAATCATGGAATTTCAAGTGTGCACCTCAGATGGTGGTTCGCTGAAGTGCAGTTTTGCTGGTGTAACACTCATCCAAATGTCCAACAGTCTCCCTGCCAGAACTTGGCTTCCCTCTGAGGAGTGCACTAATTTCCAGATCTCCTCACTAAAACCTTCTGCAGCAGTTCAGGATTTAATGGTTTCCATTACAACCATGTACCTGTCTCAGTTTTTATCTCATTCATCCTATATTACTCTGTACACAACTGTTATTTGTGGGTAAGGGATTAACAGCAGTTTGATAGCATGGATCTGACAGGGAGTTCTGCAAGGATGAAGGGTAAATTAGCATTGTCTGTCCTCCTAGGCTGCAGTCAAGACTAAAAGAAGCACTAATTAGACCTCTGAAATCTTCATGAGTCCTTGTTCTCTTAGATAGTTATTAGTCAATCCCTAATTCCTATTTGTTATGCAAGGTATTTGAGCAGGTTATGATGACAATTCTTGGCAGCTTTCTTGGATGAAATTGGTTGGTCTTATCCTGAACCATTTGGATTCAGATGTGTTTTGGAGTGGATATAACTGGTTACCTTAATTTATGACTTTTGAAAGAAACTGGACAGGAGTACTTTACTGTTGCTGGCACTGCTGAATCTCTACACAGCAGTGAACTCTTCTGAATCTTTCAGAAGAATAAAGTGCCTCTTCTAAAAGTAGAGGAAGGTGATTACTAAGGCTCTTGGTGTTGCTGAAGAACTTTCTTGTGGTGGGATCCAACTATACAGGCCACCTGAGCGTTGAGTGTCTACACAGGAAGCCTCCACCTTTGGATGCCCCCATTACCTGACAGCCTGCTCTTGAAGATGTTCTAAATGAAGGACAAGTTCCATTATTCAATATGGGATCTGCTCTTTTGTATGTCCTCCTTGCCTACTGTGGCTTGCTTGCTTGTTTGTTTGTTTGTTTGGATCTCAGTTCTGAGATATTAGTAATGTGACAAAGAGCTCTGTATGACCCAAACAGACAGTTACTAGTACAAGGTCTTTTCCATAACTCCACCTCCTCAGAATGGAAAGGGAAAGTAGACAACTGTCTATCTCATTCCCCTTTCACATGTAACATATGTTATGAGGCTTCCTGTGGAACGTCTATGTGTGTGTATGTGGGTGGGTAATTCCACAAGAGAAAATATATGAGAGGAAGACAGAAAAATACCCTCATGTTCAGTTGACCTGCCATCAAAACATGTTTTCAGCAGTAGGCTGTGCCTGAATCTGGCACTTCTATTGTCTCGTTAGCATAGGCCCTTTCCGCACTGGCCTATTAAAACAGTGCAGAGCGACCTCCGACGGAGGTCTTCTGCACCATGGAGTGGACTGGGGCAGACTACTTTTTGTAGTTCCGCACCTCAGTCTACTCTGGAGCAACTGGAATTGGTCGTGCAGCATGTTTTTTAAAAACCTCTTTTAAGAAGTCTTTAAAAAGCATGGAGTGTGCAACCCCATGTCGCTCCGTCGCCGCATTCTGGTGCAGATTTGCAGGTGCACACTAGTGCGTGCCTGCAGATCTGCTGGAGGCGGGCTTTAGGCTGGCAAGCTTCTTCCACCAACCGGAAGCCGCCATTTTGGACACCGGAGCAGTGCAGAGCGACGAGCTCACACTGCTCTTCGTCCCAACGGACTCACCCAGATGCTGAAGAAGTCCGGTGGGTCCCGTTTTTGCACGGTTCCTTTCCCACGTGTGGAAAGGGCCATAGTCTCTCTGTCAGGTTTTCTATCATTCAGTATTTTTATTAAACAAGAGAGACAGTCAGAGAATTAAGTTGGTTATATGTAAGACTAGAAAATTTGATGAAATCTGAAACTAGCATGTGAGCATCTGTGAAGGTACATCTCTGTAAAACTAAAATATAACATTATACTTGAATAGATTATAGGAAGGGATGTGGCTTTTTTCAGTTTGGGTTTCTCACTGTCATTGTCTCATTTTTCCAAACCTTGAGAATTTTTGGAAAAATTTATATAAAATATATTTATAAAAGTTTATATAAAAATTCTTGTATGTTTTTGTATGTGTTTCTCAGAATACTGTATGTGAATTTTGCATGTAATTTGTTCTAATATTAACATTTTTGCTTTTTCCCAATTTTCATAACATTTTGAAATATAACATTTTGAACAATATTTTCACTATTCCACTATTTCTGTGGGTATGGTTCCGTATATACTTTTCAAAAATTTGGTGAAAAATTCAGAGGAGCTTACATTTCAAAGGATAACTGTTTGGGCTTAGAAGTTCCTATTAAAAACCAGACTGAACAGATTTTTCTCCATCCCTAATGGATCAATGTGTTTGAGGCAGACTGTTCTAACATTCTCTTATTTATCTCTATTGTAACCAACTTATTTGTTCTTATTCTATCCTCTCCCATCTGGGCACCCTCACATTAAGTTCACTATCTGTTGTTTTGTTGTTGCTATAACTACTCCTTTATTGCAACAGCTCCACTGGCTACCACCAGTCTATTTCCAGACAAAATTCATAGTGTTAGTTTTGACTGATAAAGCCACAGGTGGCTCAGCTTCAAGTTATCTGAAAGACTGCATTCTTCCTTATCAACTACCCCATGCTTTGAGATCTGCTGGGCAGGCCTTTCTCTCTGTCCCACCCTCACAGGAACGTCTGGAGGAAATACAGGAGAAGGCCTTCTCAGTTCCTGCTCCCAAGTTCTGGAACTCCCTCCCTCCCCAAATGGGTTGGATTGGTCCCCACCTTGCTATGTTTCATCAGGCAAGGTGAAGACCTTTTTGTTTTGTCAGGCCTTTTGAGGACTGATTGCTCAAGGGGAATGGGCCTTGCATAATGTGCTGGATTATCTTGTTTCTTTTCTTTTTAATGGTTTGTGCTCTTAACTTGTTTGAATTTTGTTGATGGTTTAATTACATTTTTAACTTTGGATATTGTGAATCTTTAGCCATTTATTTTCACTGTCTCAAGCTGGGAAAAAGGTGGGATGACGATGATGATGGTGATGATGATGATGATGATGGTGATGATGATGATGATAAACAGTTCTTTTTGAGCATGCTAAGAAAAATACCCTATGACATCTATAGGGTGACTAAAAAAAATCAGTTGTAATAAACATTACAAACATGTTACACTGCTACTAGAACAAGCCATGTACCCACCTTCCTCTTCAACAAATGAGCAAACTTACTGCCAAATTTAGCCCAGGCACAAGCCATACCTGTGGAACTACTAGTAATCATTAATCAAAAGTTTTAAGTCCCATGAATAAAACTTAAGGTCCTAAAAGTTAGGTTCTAATTGGCACATATCCTCTTCAGACCTACGTTTTCTACATCGCTAAGTTTTATATCAGATTGGGTAAATGTCTCCTGGGGGTGCTGTAGCCACAGATTCCTGTACTGGCAGGGGATGAACTGGATAGCCCTCAAAGTTCCTTCTAACTATGATTATATGATTCATTGAAATGTTTTCTGAATATAAACTGTAGAGTTAACTACCCTCTTTTGATTTCTGGACATAATGCTGAAATGCATCTCTCTTACTTTAACAACTGTGGCCCTTATAATCAGAAGAAACAATCAGAAGAAATAATCAGATTATCACTGTATTCAGTAGGGATGCGCCAACTGAATCCTTGAATCCTCAAATCCTCAGCAAGGATTCAAGATTTGTGAATCTGAATCCTTGTGCAAAAATAGGCGAACTGAATCTTGCAAACCCACCAACCAAAAAATAAGTTTTCTAAAAAGAAGTTCTGTTTAAAAAAAGTTTTTAAAAGTTTATTTTTTAAAAAAAAAAGTTGCTTCTTAAACCCTTTTTTAAAAAAGGATTTGAAAGATTTGAGATTCATGAGATTCGTGGATTCCCAGAACCTTCCAGGGATTCAGATCTGGATTTGGAATAGGAAAATTCTGGATTCTTCCCATCTCTAGTATTCAGTCTAAGATTAAGGTGCTTTTAAGCTGATTTTTCCCACTGTACCAAATCTCCTGAGAAGACAAGCCATTGCTCATATCATTTTACTACAAACTGAGGTGTACAAGGGTCAATTCATATAAGTGTTTCAGCAATATAGTATAACCTGGTATGAATTACAGTCCAACCCATTTATACAGTCCAACCCATTTAGCATGCAAAGCTTTAGAAGGTGGGATAACAGACTGAGGCCATTTCCACGCAACAGTGCTCTTCTGTGTTGTCGCACTGCAGTCCTGGGTCTAGAAGCAAATGCATCAGCAATGCTTCCCTGTGCACCTGCTCAGTCCATGCAGAAAGGAGTGCAATGGTGCCACTTCTTCCTTCCACAATGCAGCTGGGCACTTCCATTGCTGCACTACAGAAGAAAGTGTCACCATTGTGCTTCCACAACTTCTGCATGGCCGGAGCAACAGGAGTGCCTCACGACCACAGGTGCAAAACAGATTTTTTCCATTTTTCCAAAAACTGCATGACCACGACACTTGGGGATGGGATGGCAGCAGGCTGGCAACAATGTTATGTGGAAGCACGACCTGCTGACCATTGCCATCCTGTCCCAGAAGCAGCTCAGCACCGTTGTGTGGAGAATGCCTGCGTTTTATGACTGGTGAATTATGACCAAAGAAAAAGCAAAAAGTAATCATGTGATCCAAGAGTGGAAAAATCCCAGAAGTAGCTTTGCCAATTCCATACATTTGATAAAGAGGGCTGCAGACCACAGAAGTCAGATTAAACTTGTTTAATAAGGATTTAAATCTTCATATTGTTCATCCTGACAGAGAAGGATGAATGATTCCTCCAGTATTCTCCTTGCTGGATGGAAACATGAAGATTTATTTGCAATTCCCAAGTGGTATTCACACCTCAGAAAGTGTTACTTTGTGCACTTTTTTTGCTTGTTTTGTTTTGTTTCTTGTATAGAGAAATTGTGTTTCCTGTGGAGGGAACAGCATTTTCTGCATAAATTGCACTGTTCCTGCACAGGAAATAATTTCTTTTGTTGAGAAAAAATATCCCTGTGCAAAAAATTCACACACACACTTGCACTTCTGGAGGACCAAAAATCTCACAGCAGCCTCATTACTGCCTCTATTCTTCAAAATAGTTCCTGAGTAACTAGAAGCCTCTTTCTTGGCCAGGAAACAAATAACATTTTTTTTTTCATTCCAAGACTTTAAGGTGCCAAATGTATACCCACTAACATTTCACTGGGACATGTACAGCCAAGCAACACCAGCATGTGGTCAAGACAACAAAAGTTATTACTGAGGAAGAACACACAAGCCAGGAGAGGCTGCAGCAGTTTGTTTTTGTCTGAGTCTACAGGGAGGGGCCCTCTTTTTTCTTCTCTGCTGCATTAATTGAGTGCAAACTACATTTGCACTTTGAACTTAGTTTGGAGCAGTTGAAGTAAGCCCTGAATAAGGGCGGGGTGGGGGTGGGGGTGGACATGACAGGAGACAAACTGGGAAATTTTTAAAGCAATTGAAAATTTGGGTGGACAGGGGCTTAATCAGGACTGCCCTTGTCAGATTGGGACAGTTGAAGGTATGAACAGGACTGTAAAGACACTTTTATTACTTATGATACAAAGAAACAAAATGTAGGGTTAAGTACTATACTTACTGAGTCACTAAAATCTCACAATAAGGCAAACTTTGAACCAGTAGCCAAAGTTAAGCCCCCTAAACTGGACCAGATGTAAATTAAGGTAATAGATAAATCTCTAGGAACTACAACCAGGCTACAGAGAGGGAAGAAACTGATATATAAACAACTTGTTTTGCTGCAACTGAACTTTGCGTGGTTCCTCCCCACCCCCAACATTTGTGCTAGGGTTCATGGAAGCTGAGACCTTTTTCATCACCTATACTGGAACAAGGGAAGCAGTAAGAAAGTAACCAGCATTGAACATATACAGAGATCTTGTTGCCACCAAATTATTACAGTCGGTCAATATGCCTGGGATTGGCCTTATGTGGCCCACCACATGTTGTTGAACTGGGCTCCCAGCATTCCTCACCCTGAGGTATAGCCCAGCAACACTTGGAGGATCACATGGCACAAATCCCACCCCTGCCACAGATAAATGTAGTTTCAGTAGGCAAGACTTCCAGGTCAAAGGGTTAACCAGTGATAAGCTGAGCCAAGTAAAAATTATAGCTCTGGTTTTGAAATTTTACATATCTAGATTATTCCACTGGTAGCGATAATGTCTGTATTTCAGGGGTGCAAAGAGTTCAACAGTTCATCTGATCTATTCTCCCTTATGGCCCAGTTTGAGATGAGCAGTTATTTTATTTAAGACCAGCCATAGCTGAGCAGGCATTGAATCCTCAGGCAAACCAAACTTACTGATACCCTCTTCAGTGACTGAACTATGAAACCTTGACCATAAGTGCAAGCAGAGATAAATATTTAAATGTCAAACCAAACCCAAACCAATGCTCCTCTCTTCTTTCAGTACATGCAGTTCAGTGTGAAGTCAAAGTTCATTGATATGTTCTCTGCACTTGGTATGATGATGGTTTATATTAGCCATTGACTCAGCCTGCATCGATCCTTGAGAATGTATCGCACAAATCATTTTGCACTAAACTGCTGAATCAATGAAGAAATCTCCTGGAAAATTTATATTAAAAGTCACTGTTTGCCTAAATGAGTTCCCTGTGCCCCATATTGAATATTTTGCTGATGAATTGAGTGAGTTTAAATTTGAACATTGCAGACCCATTAAAGAATGAATTCTTAAATCAAATTCTGCCATTTATGATTGAAATGAGATTTCCTCTGCAATAGACTAGCTGCTATATAAATCAGTTGTGCATTTTATACTGTACTATAAACAAGATATAATTCTTTTAAATACACAACAAGTGCCTTAAATCTTTTGATGCATCTTGCTTTTATCTGATGTTGTTGTTGTTATATTTACACCAAGCAACTAAAATAGATTTATAAAAGAGCAGACCTTTTGAAGGTTAAAGATAGTAGTCCATATTAAAATGGCTTAATGTTCAAATTAACTCTGTGATCAGCTTTGGGGCATGTGTTTAATTGAAAACAGATAATCTGCAATCCACTTTTTCAAAATACATCCCTATGTGGAACTGGTTGCATACACAATAAAGAGGGGCCTTACAGCAAGTACAGATTTGTTGTTGTTAATTGCCATCAAGTGGGCTTCAACTTATGGCGACTCTATGGATGAGAGACCTCAAAGACACCCTGTCCTCAACAGCCCTGCTTAGGTCCTGCAGACTCAATGCCTCAATCTCTAGAAGAACAGATCTTCCTCTCTTGGTGCAGCTGATGCCAGGTAAAACAGGTTGGGGGGTCAGGCTGGGAAAGGTTATGTAGTTATGAAAACATGACTAACCCTTGTAGAATTCAAGCCCTTGTCTTTTGGCATTACTCCCAGACAATGTTCCTGGTTTCAGTCCAGAGTTCTTTCGGTTGCCTGTAAATTAGGCTTAGTAGTGTAAATCTGCTGTTTCCATGGACTTAGGCTATTGTGTTATACATTTGCAACTGCTA
>CAOLHI010004966.1:0-91492 GCA_948474755.1 Ctenosaura bakeri | reverse complement strand
TTCTAGATGGGTTTGGTATTCTGGATGCTACTTCTTCTAGCATTAGCAGAACAAGGGCTGGTCATCCTGGGTCTAGTCAGTGCATGAGAACACTATGCACATCACTACTGTAGAAGAAGTGCATAGACTTAATAAATGCCATATCCAATTAGGTTGGCCCTTTATGCAGCACACTTCAATGCATGATCAAAGAAACTTACTCCCAAGTAAGTTTCCTGGCAGTAGGCCACACTGAGTGTGGTGTAGTGGTTTGAGCATTGGACAACAACCCTGGAGATCAGGGTTCAGTTCCCCACTCTGACTGTGGAAAGCCAATGGGTGACTTTGGGCACATGACACACTCCAGCCCTTGGGTCACCATAACTGAGAAACAACTTGAAGACACACAACAACAACAACAACAACCCCCACTGAACACAATGACTCTTCTTTCTCAGTAAATATTCATGGGATTGGGTTATCAATGATTTAGAATAGAAATCTGATGTTGAAACAGGTTCCATTGGAGTACCTGAGAATTACATCACAGTTTTGAAGAGCTTCCTTGAACGCATCTTTGAGTTAAATCCAAACAATCCCACCTAAAGCTCAATCCTGTAGATTTCTGCTCATAAATAGGGCTCGCTGTGTTCTTTGGGACTTATTCCCACAGTAGGTATCTGTACGACTGTTACCTTAACTGACTTGCAGACCTGGCTGTGAAACTGGTTTGCTTCCCATTGAGTAGTTAAGGGAACTGACAAGCCAAACCCAATTGTGTCCTTGTCTGAATACTACTGTTCTTCAGAGTTGCTGCCTTTCATCTTGGATTAAGCTTTGACACTGACCTTTCTCCCTCTTTTCTTTTTCTTTTGGTTATACAGGACTTGTTGGGAAATTGTTGCATCTTAACTGCCACTTTCTCCTTGCCACTGTGGAAAGGAAAATACAGTCAACCAGTGAAGCACAGAAGGAGTTGGACTTCTCCAAGGAATCTGAAGCACTCCCAGACTCTGCCTTTGCACTCCCTGCTGTTCAGCATGGCATGAAGCTCAATCCCATGTATGCTTATTGGGGAACACGGCCTACTGAGTTTAGTAAGGCTTCCTATTTCCAAATAAGTATGCATAGGTTTGCAGCTTAAAAGTTTCAAACCTGTGCACACTTGCACAGGAGTAAGCCTTATTGAAATCAGTGACTTGTGTTACTTTCAAGTAAACATGCAGAGACTCAGGCTGCACTCTATGGGGCTTGGAAGCAACAAGGGGCCCATAATATGTTGGAGCATCTATCTGCCTATTCTCTATCCCAAAACATAAAACAATTCCTTACCAGTCTTCAGTAGAGCCATGAGCTTCCCTTCTGTTGAAATAAATAAATACAGTATTGCCCCTTTTGAAAGAGGGGCTTGTTCACTGCTTTGTGTTCACAAACTGCAGTGCAATCCCAAGCATTTTTACTCAGACCTATGTCTCACAGAATTCAGTGGAAACTATTTCCTAGTAAGTGACCTTAGGATTGCAGTTGTACAGACTGATCTTATGCACGCTTACTAAATTCAGTAAGATTTACTCTTAAGTGTAAAAAGGATTGGAGCCTTAGTTGCCTAATATTGTGGAGATTCTGAAAATAAAATCTACCCTGTATTCAAAGAGTCCTCTGAAGTGTCCACTCTCCTATTACCATTCCCATCTTAAAATGCTTCCAATTTTTAATTGTGAACTTTTTATTATATAAAAAAAATCTATTTGTATCAATCCTAACCAGTTTGGGGGATATATTAAGCTATTTTTGTACATAAGAGACAGAGAAATTTATAGATCTTTTTTTGTACAAATGGTTTTAAATGTGTATATCTTGATAACTTTTTACAAATATGTAATGCTTATTACCTCTTCATATCTAGATGCGTAGTCAACGTGACCTTACAACTGCCATGTTTTTGTTATGTGGTTTTGTAAAGGACTTGGAAATGCCTCCAGATGTACTTTAGCACCGATGTGTCTTACTTTTTATAGCAACTTTGCTAATGTATTAATAATAATGTTATTAAACGATGTTCAGAGTGAACAAAGTTTATGCAGCTATTGTCCAAACACAAAACGGCAGCTATTTATTTTACAAGCTGCTGCCTTTTGAAGAAAAAGAAAAGAGGGAGGGAGAAAACCTTTTACCACTGCCTTTTCATGTGGTTTTATTACAAACTTACAAAAGTCATGTATAACCATGTTTTATACAAACTAGTTTGATAATAAAACTTTTGTTTTCAATTAAAAAGGTGTCTTCCTGATTCTACTGCACATCTTGTATACTATTCTTTCCTGCCATTGATGAGTGGTGTGTAAGAAGAAACAAATGTCAAAGAGGAGAAAGGCCCTTTGAGAAGGGTGGATAGAGGATTTATAGGACTGAAGTAAAAGTAATATTGTAATGGTACTCCCTTAGTCTTCTGTTTTGCAAATGTGAATTTGCTCAAGAGAAGCCTTCCCTGTGTCATCACCATCATCCTGCCAGTAACTGCAATATCTTTAGAGTGCTTTCCTCAATGAATTCAAAATCCACAAAAGAGCAATAATTTTATTGGCCAGCCAATATAGAGACTTCTTGAGAAATCCAGTGTTCTTTGTCTAAGAAAGGAGTGGTCAGCTTTGCATAGGACAGGGAGAGCTGGCTCTCAAGGGAAGTTACTTTTCTGTTGCTAATGGAGTTGAAATTTTATTACCTGCCTTTTATTGCCCTTTGTCCCTGTTACCCACATGGCCAAGAAGGGGTGTGGCTTCTCCCTGCATTGAAATCCTTCAAGTCCCATCTTAGTTGACAACAGAGCAACATTCTGAGACAGAATGTAGGCCTCTAACACACTCACCTTTTTTTCCTGTGTGATAAGGTAATCTGTCTTTTGTGGATTTTGTTATGTTTTGCTGTAGGGCCAACAGGGCTACCCCTGAAAATATTTCCTCAAAGAATGGATCTTAACAGAGAAGGAGCTCCTTCTTACATCTTCATTAGTCCTGATTTGGGCCACTTTTGGATGAAACAGGACATGCAGAAGAGAATCATGAAGGTTTCTGGGCCTGCAGGCAGTGAGACACAACAGTTACATTCAACAACTTCCCTGTCCTTAATTATGATCGGTGTTTATCAGGCAGTGCACATACAATTCACGTTACACAAGTGCTTTTTGAGGGAGGAAAGAAAAAGAAGCCAAGCCAAAGACTATGCAAGTAAGCTGAAATGTGCTCCTCCGATTCAAAACCCGAATCTCTCTGGCTTTTTTTTTTTTCGTTCCCCCAACAGCGTGATCTGCGTGTAAAAGTACCCAATTACCAAGATTCAAAAAGAAATTGGGTCTCTTCCCCTCCCCGGCACCTATTCCCCCTTTTCCTCTCTTTTTTGGCGAGTCTCCTTGTTGTCGGTTAGCAAAGACGTGACTAGAATCCGCTTCGGGTTCATTCCCCCCCACTTTCTCCTTCCCCTCCCCCTTTCTTGCTTCTCTCCTCCCGCGTCGCTTTCAAATTCAGTTTGCGTGCACCAACCCAAGCGGAAAGGAAAATGCAAAACGCATCATATAAAACGGAAAAGAAAATGAAAGGAGGCGGCCAAGGTGTCTTTTTCCAAAAAGAGAAAAAAAATCAGATTAAAAAACCAAACAAACAGCAGTTCCAAGCCATTATTAATACACACCTTGTTTGCAGATAGACTATAGCGGAATTTTATTTAATGTGTCAGCATCGCATTGCCATACATTCGCCCTCTTCCATCCCCCTCCATTCCCTATTAATACGCCGGCGGGGAGGGGTCCGGACGGGGGAAGCCGAGAGAAATCTCTCGATTGCCCATGGCTTTAGTACAGACGCGCATTGTTACAACCGATCTCGGGACTATTGTTTGATTAGGAAAATAATAACGGTTATAATGACTCTCTTTTCCGTCGCTGTGTGTGTGCGTGCGTGTGTGCGGTGTGTTCAAAAAAAAAAAAAGTGGCTCCGATTTTTATTTGTTCACCCATTTTTACAAGGGTCTAGAGATAAGATATGCAAAGGAAATTTAGCCGGTAATTTATGGCTATGAATATAACCTTGGGATCTGCTGGAGAGCAGTCTTTCTCTTCCTTATGAGGACAGGTGTTTCCTCGCTCGCTCTCATATCTGAAGGGTAAATATGCCGGCTTATAAAACTAAGGCCTTTTCCGCACTAGACTGTTATTGCGCTATTATTCCACTTTCAGCATCCTATGGAATCCTGGGGTTTGCAGTTTAGGGAGGTGCCTTTGAGGATTCCATAGGATGTTGAAAGTGGACTAATAGCACTATAAGAGTTTAGTGCGGAAAAGGCCTAGAAGAAGAGTTGCGCGGCTCCTTGCAACAAAGTCTGAGCCAGATACAGCATACTGTCTCTCATACACACACCTTCTTCCTACCCCCCCCCAAAAAAAACACCCACCCACACCCGTTTACCGAAGATAGGAAAGGGCAAAGCGGGATTGAGGCAAATCTCATTACATCTGCTCTAATCGCTTAGCAACACACAGCCCTTTTTTTGTGCTCGGAGGCAAAGCTATTCAGGGCCTCTGACAAGACGAATTCAGCATTGGTAAACTCCATAAATCAGGGAAATCTTGTTTTATCGCCCTATAAGTTTTCCAGCTCCCTAGCCAGCCCGATCTTGCAAGGAAGGAGGGGAGGGGGAGAGAGAAAAGCGGGGAAGGAAAAGCAGGGAAAAAACGACCACCAGAAATGCAGGTGGAAATCGTGGGGTGGGGTGGGGTGTTTTTGGGGGGTGAGGGGAAGAGGGGACGGTCAAGAAAGCGGGTGCTTTGCAACGATGTGGCCACCGCGGGGTTTCTTACACACGCACTCTTTCCTTTTCCAAAGCCCGGTCTAAAAGAATGACTGGGCTAACAAAGCTCGCGCAATTCAATCGCTGCGCTTTCAAATGCAAGAACAAAACAGGCGCGCGGATGGGCCCAGAGGCGGCGGCGGCTGCTTCTTCTGCGGCGGCGGCTGCCCCGTTTCAGAGAAGCGACGAGCAGAGGGTCTCTCTCTCTCCCTCTCTCTCTCTGGCTGCCCCTCCTGGGTTCGACTCGGGGGCAGAAAACAGGCCAGCGCCACCGACAGACAAGCCAAGCGGAGCATCTGAAGTGGACGGGGGGCGGGTGGGGAGGAAAGAGAAGGAGCCCAAACAGCACGGTTTGTTGTGTCTGTTTAAGGCAGCCCTTGTGTGGCTGCGTGGGTGGGTGGGTGCGTGGGTGGGTGGCCAGAAGGGCGAAAGGGAGGCCAGTGGGGTGGGGGAGCGAAAGGCGCTCAAAGAGATGCTTCTGCGAGGCAGGAGGAGGTGATTGGCACCCTTTGGGGTCTCCACGGAGAAGTTCGACCCCGATTGTCTTTGGACCAGACCTCTCATGGGAGCTTCGAAGAGACGTCATAGTCACTTCGCATTGGGACGGTTGATGGCGTCATTCGTGGCAGAACCCAATTAAACGCAGCCCCAAAATGTGCCCCCTTTTGAACGTTCGATCATCCGTGCTTTATCGAGCCTTCAAAACCGGATGATGGGAACGTTGCGTGTATGGGCCTTTCCACCCTGCAATTATTCCACTTTCAACATCCTGTGGAATGCTGGGGCCAAAGAAGCTCTCTGGCTGAGAATTCTAAATGCCCCTCCCTAAATTGCAAACCCCAGGATTCCATAGGATGTTGGCAGTGGAGTAATAGCGCTGTAACAGTCTGGTGCGGAAATAGTCTATTCCGCACTAGCCTGTTATAGCGCGATGATTCCACTTTCAACCTCCTCTGGAATCCTGGGGTTTGCAGTTTCGGGAGGGGCCGGCCGGCCCCTCCGAAACTGCAAACCCCAGGATTCCAGAGGAGGTTGAAAGTGGAATCATCGCGCTATAACAGGCTAGTGCGGAAACGGCCTCAGTCTCTTCGGGAATGGTCTATGTGTGTCTTCCAAGTCCCCTGTCGATTTATGGCGACTCCATGAATTTCAAGGAATACTTTCGCCAGTTCCTTCCTCTGAAATACAGGCAACCACACCTGGCATTCGTTGGCGGTCCCCAATCCAAGTATTGACCAGATCCGACCCTCCTTAGTTTCCAAGATCAAACGGAATCTGGTGTCTTTAAAATAACACGAGGGACAAAATCATGATCTTCCCTCACATGGAAGGGAAACTGGCATTTTTTGCTGAAAGTCTCTGTATACATAGATTTTCAAGTTATAGGACTGTCTCAAAATCCTACCTGCGGACATTAGAAGGCTAGGTTTTAAAGTGGGATGGACAGCCTTTGGCCTTCCAGGTGTTGTTATGTAGATTACAACTCTCTTATTTCCTTACCAGAAACCTAGCTTGGGGTAGTGATTTGAGCGTTTGGACTATGACTCTGGAGAACAGGGATCCAAGCCTTCTTGGCCATGGAAACCCGCTGGGTGACTTTAGGCAAGTCAGGGTCCCCTAGTCTTAGAAGAAAATGGCAAACTCTCTCTGAACAAATCTTGCCAAGAAAATCCCATGATAAGTTCCCCTTAGGGTCGCCATAAGTTGGAAATGACTTAAAGAGACTCAATAAAAACAACAACAATCTCTTACTATTAGCGATGCTAAGTGGGGGCTTCTCAAACTGCAGTCCAAAACATTGGAGGGCCAAAGATTCCCCAGCCCTGTTTAAATCCCAGAGACCCACTTCTAGGCCTCGTACGCTTCCGTCCTACCGATAGCGAGCGATCAATATTCCATGCACCCAAACGAGTTACCTTTCATCTCGCTTTCAGGGACTCGAAAAGGGGGAGAAGGAGGAGGAGGACGATCTTTATAGGTGAGGCGTTCATTTAAGGAGTTGACTGTCCCGTGGTGACCTTAAGAATTAGAGGGGACATGATAGCCATGTTTAAATATTTGAAGGGATGCCACGTAGAGGAAGGAGGGGACTTGTTTTCTGCTGCTCCAGAGACCAGGACAAGTAGCAATGGATTCAAGCTGCAGGAAAAGAGATACCACCCGAACCTCAGGAAGAACTTCCTGACAGTCAGGGCTGTCTGGCAATGGAATCTGTTGCCTCGGAGTGTAGTGGAGTCTCCTTCCTTGGAGGTTTTTAAGCAGAGGCTGGATGGCCATCTGTCGGGAGTGCTTTGAGGGTGTTCCTGCATGGCAGGGGGTTGGACTGGATGGCCTGTGTGGTCTCTTCCAACTCTGAATTTCTATGATTCTATGATTCTATGATTCTACGATTCATTTATTAGGGCAAACAGCCAGCAGAGACCTTAAGAATGAGATCGAGAAACGCGTGGCTTTCCAGATGGTGACAGACTGCAACTTCCACAATCCTTTATGGTTGGTTGCTGTTAGGATTGCTGGGACCTGCAGTCCAACCACATGAGAAGAACCAGTCGTTTTCAGCCCCTCATCGAAGACAAGAAAAGAGGGATTTCGGAAATAATGAGGATTTTACTTATTTGTTTCCCCAATAATCATCGCCACATTGTCGTGGAACATTGTTTCCATATCAGATCTCCAGACATTCTTGTTGCACGTCTGTCCTAGTATCGGAAAGATTCTTTCCCCTGGTTGCTGTCCTAGGTGTTGATGCTGAGGCTGACAAACTTGCTAGCAACTCTCCAAGCAAATGAGATGGTTGAAAAGGACTGAGTCCAGTCTCACCTACAATATACTGGCAGGAGAATGGTGCGCCCCTCCAGATGTTGTCAGACTGCAACTCCCAGCATTCCTCACCATTGGTTATGCTGGCGACAGATGCTGGGCTCTGCAATTTAACAACATCTAGAAGACATCATGGTTCCCACTCCTGATATAGACGGAAGATACTCAACATTACCATCGAAGGCCTTAATAATCTATCGTTGTCGTATGTTTTCAAGTCGTTTCCGATTTATTGGCGACCCTAAGGCAAATCTATCACAGTGTTTTCCTGGCAAGATGTGTTTAAAGGAAGTTTGGTTTTGCTTTCCTGGGCGGCTAAGAGAGTGTGACTTGCCCTAAGTCTCCCAGTGGGTTTCGGTAGCCGAGCGGGGATATTCTAGAGTCGTTGTCCAACGCTCAGACCTCCACACCAAGCTGGCCCTCTTTCATGATCATTGGCCATTTCCGTATTACACTTCTACAGTGCTATTATTCCAGTTTCAACATCCTGTGGAATTCTGGGGTTTGTAGTTTACTTCGGCTGAGAATTCTAAATGCCCCTTCCTAAACTGCAAACCCCAGGATTCCATAGGATATTGAAAGTGGAATAATAGCGCTATAACAGTGTAGCGCAGAAATGGCCATGGTAGTGCCTGATTTCCCATTTCCTCCTCTAGAATGTCCACGGCGGATGAACTGGGCTGTCGTGCATGGAGCTCACGCTACCAAATCAATCACTCACACAATCAATCAATCAATTAATCAATCAAAAGTATCGGTCTTTAAAGTGGTACAGGCAGCTTTCTGTAACACATGGGCCATTTCTGCACTAGCCTGTTATAGCGCGAGGATTCCACGTTCAACATCCTCTGGAATCCTGGGGTTTGTAGTTTCAGGAGGGGCCGGCTGGCCCCTCCCGAAACTACAAACCCCAGGATTCCAGAGGATGTTGAAAGTGGAATCATCGCGCTATAACAGGCTAGTGCGGAAAAGTGCATGGCTCCCTCTTTTGAGAATTGTGACGTTCTTGGCACTCCGCACTAGACTGTTCACGGCGCTATGATTCCACTTCCAACATCCTATGGAATCGTGGGGTTTGCAGTTTCGGGAGGGGTCCGGTCGGTCCCTCCCGAAACTGCAAACCCTAGGATTCCATAGGATGTTGAAAGAGGAATCATCGCGCTATTAACAGTCTAGTGCGGAAATTTGGGGAGTTAAACTCGTATGGACTCGGGCTGTTCGCACGGTAAGGTGAAACTGTAGGGCTCTTTAAGAAAAACGTGCCTTCCCACCGTCACCCCATTTTCCTTTGACGCAGGGAGAAGAGGCCACGCGGAGCACCCCGTCCCCCGTCCCGCGCGCGCCTTTGCTTTCGTGCGTAATGTTCTTCGTTGGCTGCCTCCACAAAGGGCTGGGCGAGCTGGAGAGCAGACCGGGAAACGAGTTGCGTTGCTGCGGAACCCGAAGGCGAGAGAGGAGGGGGGAGCCTCCGGAGCGCGTGTCGAGCGTAATGATTTATTCAAGCAATATACCATCCCGGTTTGTCCTCGCCGCTGATTGGCCGCAGGCATGCGCCCACTGTCATCCGCGCACGCCCGCCGTCTCCCCCCTGCCCCGCGCGCCCATTAAGATAACAGCGGTCTTCAGGAGCGTTCTGTTTCTCCGGCTATTTAATCCCCCCCCCGGCCAAAAAAAAAAAAGAGAGAGAAGAGAAGGTAACAGTGGTGATGGGCCAGAGATGGTTAAACGGCGCTCGGGCGCGCGCGGAGAGGGGGTGTTTTCTAAAAATGAGTTTTGGAAAAAGGAACACATCCTGGATGCCCAGCGCCAGCGAGGGGCTATGGCCATTTCCGCACTAGCCTGTTATAGCGCGATGATTCCACTTTCAACCTCCTCTGGAATCCTGGGGTTTGCAGTTTCGGGAGGGGCCGGCCGGCCCCTCCCGAAACTGCAAACCCCAGGATTCCAGAGGAGGTTGAAAGTGGAATCATCGCGCTATAACAGGCTAGTGCGGAAATGGCCAGTGTCGATTTCTTCTGACCATTCATTGAGCGATTGCCCTTGAGCACTGCGGCCTTTCCACACTACACTGTTATAGTGTAGTTATAGTGCTATTATTCCACTTTCCCCATCCTATGGAATCCTGGGAATTGCAGTTTAGGGAGGGGCATTTAGAATTCTCAACCAGAGAGCTCTTTGGCCTCAGGAAACTACAAACCCCAGAACTCCACAGGAGGTTGAAAGTGGAATCATCGCGCTATAACAGGCTAGTGCGGAAATGGCCAATGTCGATTTCTTCTGACCATTCATTGGGCAATTGCCCTTGAGCACTGCGGCCTTTCCACACTACACTGTTATAGTGTAGTTATAGTGCTATTATTCCACTTTCCCCATCCTATGGAATCCTGGGGATTGCAGTTTCAAGAGGGGCATTTAGAATTCTCAACCAGAGAGCTCTTTGGCCTCAGTAAACTACAAACCCCAGAATTCCACAGGAGGTTGAAAGTGGAATAATAGCACTAGAACCATGTAGTGTAGAAAGGCCCTTGGACTGGGACTCCAGGAGGCCAGGGTTCCAGGGTCCCAAGCTCAACCACAAAAAACCACTGGGTGGGGGCGTCTGGGGCAGATCACACTCTCTCAACTGCACAGAAAGGCAGTGACACACCTCCTCCAAATAAATCTTGCCAAGAAAACCCTATGAGTCAGAATGGGCTTTGAAGGCACACCAAGGGCCTTTCTGCACTACACTGTTTGAGTGCTATGATTCCACTTTCAACATCCTGTGGAATTCTGGGGTTTGTAGTTTACTGAGGCCAAAGAGCTCTCTGACTGAGAATTCTAAATGCCCCTCTCTATACTGCAAACCCCAGGATTCCATAGGAGGTTGAAAGTGGAATAATAGCACTAGAACAGTGTAGTGCAGAAAGGCCCCCAAAGAACAGCAAAGTAGCAGAAGCTCTGGCAGTCAAGTTTCTTGAGTTCATACAGCCCCCTAGACAGTTAAAGCTGACATACTTTCCTTTGGAAAGAACACTGTCAAAGATATAATGGATTCTGTCCCAGAGTTTGGAGATCTTTCTTTTTGGACTATGACTCCTAGAATTTCCCAACTTGGGAACTGTAGTTCCTGAAAAGAACTTTTCCAACCTTTGGCTCCAGTCTTTGCTGATGTACTCCTTTTCTTGGGGATAGTGGTCTTATGTGGTTGGAACTGAAGGAAAAGAAGACAATAAAGATGGAGAAAACAATAGTTAATTTTTAAATATACAGCTGTTAAGAAACAAACTTCATTCATTCACAGCATAAACTCGTATATCTTGGAAGAGCTGGGTAGGCCTGTCCTAGGCATATCTGATTGGAACTAGTCCCATTGGATACAGATGTGTAAAGAATTGCAGCTATTCACACAAAGAAAGCCTTGCTTTTTACTCCAGCAGCTATTTACACAGCAAGCTAATAAGAGTATTTATATTATAGTTTCACTCAAACGTTATCTTGTTGGGCAGGCAAACCTTTGACTCTCCAGAAGTTTTGGCCTACCATTCCCATCAGCCCCACCCAATATGGCTAGTGATAAGGGACTGAATTTATATCTTAGACACCTTTGGTTAGTTTCAAACCTGTGCACTTTTCAACGAATAGTAAGTTTGATGGGTAGGAGCTAGCAAATTTATCAACTCTGTCTCACTCCACAAAATACACTTGAATGAAAGACTCTTTAGAGCAGTCTAAATATGCAAAAGATTTGATTTGGAAATAATGCCTTGGGGGAACACAGGTGGACTTCTTACTGAGAGGAGGACAATGTAGTAGTACTGAGGGGTGGCGATTAATAAAAGCCTCATGTTTCAGTCTCATATTTACCCTGCTCCTTGCCTTAGGGTGTGGCATAGTGCCCTTCAGACCCTGCCTAGCAGCAACTCCCAGCCATCCTTGGCAGCCTGGCCAGTGAGGATGAGAGCTGGGAGCAGTGGTCCAAGAATATTGGGAGGGCTGCATGATTCCCACCCCTGCAGGGTAGGGAACAGGTGGCTTTTGAGATGTTTGTAAACTGTGACTCACAT
The DNA here is from genome assembly GCA_948474755.1 of Ctenosaura bakeri. Classification (NCBI taxonomy): domain Eukaryota; kingdom Metazoa; phylum Chordata; class Lepidosauria; order Squamata; family Iguanidae; genus Ctenosaura; species Ctenosaura bakeri. Next base: position 79,808 of record CAOLHI010004966.1, on the reverse strand, counting down.
CAGCTTCACTCAGCATCATCTGCAGTAAGTGGCTGTTGAAGCTATAGGTCAGAGGTTGGCAACTGCAGCAGGTCCAGGGGTTCCTTTTATATCCCAGGACCCTCCAGGAGGTCCACAAGCAAACCAAACCTGAACTCTCTCTAGAAGCCAAGACATTACTAACTGGAAAAGACAATGTTGGTAAGATAGAAGACAGAAGGAAAAGAGAAAGAGCACATTAAAGATGATAGACTCAATCAGATCCGGTGCGGTATAATTGTTTTAGCATTGGGCTATGACCCTGGAGACAAGAGTTTGATTCCCCACTTGACCATGGAAACCCACTGGGTGACCTTGGGCTCATCACCCACTCTCAGCACCAGAAAACCCTATGATAGGTTCACCTTAGGGTCACCAGAAGCCAGAAATGATTTGAAAGTACACAACAACAAGAAGACTCAGTGCAGCCCTGAGCCTTTAAGACACGAGCAGGGCTGTTGATAACAGAGACACTTGGAGATCTCTCATTCATTGGGGCTTCTGAAGTGGAAGTAGACTTAATAGCAATGAACGACAACAACCCTCCAGAGGCCACATGGACTATCAAAAAATAAAAACCTCAGAGTGGCTGAAGGTCCACATTTGGGTCTGAAAAAGTTGCTAAATTTTGATGTTAAACACTACAGGGAGCTCTTGAAACTTATTTAAAAAGTAAATGTTGCACTTCGGGGCTTTCATAAGCAGGAATTAATTCTCTTTTGGGACCCCTCCAAAAAAAGATGGTTGGGGATTCTGAAGGTGCTGAAGGCCACAAAAATATACTTTGGAGCCCACATGCAGCCAAGGGCTGTAATTTGCCGACGTCTGATATAGGCCAAAATATCTGAAAGATCAATGTTAGGATAAACTGACATCAGAACTATCATATTGAACAAGAAAGAGAAAGGTAGAAAAAAAATTCTGACATTTGTAGAACTTTGGTTTTCTTTTGTGGAGCACATGAACTACATAGAGACCAGTCAAAGATGTGTGCCAGTAACATGTAGAACCCTATGAACAGGATTATTATATTATCTGCAATGAGAACTGATAATGAGAATCTCCCACATTGTAGACCTCATTCTTGAATGTGACAGTTAACAGAATTTTTCTGCCCATAACAAAGAAGGCAATGGCAACAATTTTTAGTAAATTTTTAAAATGTTTTACATGTGTAAACTCCCCCCCCCAACCAAATAGAAAAAGATAGAGACACAAACGTGTTTTGAAGAGTTGGGTCACGGCCAGATTTTCTAGAAGCCATGCTTTAAAGTCTTCATTGTTAGCACAATAATCTTTATTTTAAAAATTCTTTTATATGCTAATCTTTTATTGGATGTTAATTTACTGTGTCCTATTGATTTTCATAAATTCTTTTTTTTTTAAAACATATTCCTGGATGGGCTGAGCTTGTGAAGCTGCAGAAGTAGAGTAAAACTAAACTGTTTATTGCTGCCTACTGAGATCAAGCAAAAGAAACAGTATCAGGAATCAGAAACTTAGCAATTCAAAGTACACAATCTTGAAATGGAGCTTCTTCTTGTGTGTCATTGTTTGTAAGAATATTAATACTTTCTCCAAAATGGTATCAGCACTACAATGAGGTGTAAGGCCCTGTACTAATTACTTCCACCACATCATTAGGTCTGTCCTGCATTTTATTCCAGAACTCAAGGAAGCATACATGCCTTCTCTTTCCCTGCTCTCTCTTAAGTTCACAATGACCTTCTGAGGCAGATTAGGAAGAGAGAGAAAATAAGAGATAATCCCAACATCACCCAATGAATTTCATAGCCAGGTAGAGATTTGAACTCAGGTTTTCTCAGTCTTAATCCAACACTGCAACCACTACTCTAGCTGTCAACCCACTTAGTTAAGATTAAGCCCCATTGATCTCAGTCCAACATTGGCCATTTCCGTACTAGCCTATTATGGTGCAGTTATTCCACTTTCAATATCCTGTGGAATCCTGGGATTTGCAGTTTAGGGAGGGGCCTTAGTGCGGAAATGGCCATTCTTTTGAACGAACATACATAAAATTGGTCAGTGAAGCTGCATATGCAGGAACGACCACCACTGAATACCAATGAGTTGCTTCCATACTTAAGATTGTACAATGCAAAATGCAACCAAACAGTTTTCAAGTACATTCCTGTCATGTTTGCTCAGTCTTGTTAAGGTCAGTCAGGCACATACTCAGGTAAACGTGTTTATGATGGGAGGTTTAAAGTCCCAAAGTGGGAGTGTTAGGTCTTACACTCATTGAGCTCCAGTTAAGTCCTACTGAACTAAATGAAACCTACTTCTGAGTAGACAGGTGTGTGATTTGGCCTATTAAGCATGCTTGTACCTCTATTGAAATCAATGTGGTGAGAACACATTTACTGTTCATTGGATCATACCTTAATACTTTTACCTTGACAACATTCAGACCACTGGAGAAGTATTATTTTTCAAGGTGCCTGAGGACTTTTTATTGGACTAGTACTGCTGCCTTTGTAGAGTGTAATATAGTAAGTATTTTAAATTAGAAACCAAAACTGAATGTTGACAGGTGTGTTGGTCACTAGTTCGTTTATTTGTTCTCAGATAAGCTGGAAAATCACTATCTCCCCTGCAAGTTCCAGGCTGCTAATAACAATGATCACAGTTATAATTAGTCATTAATAAAATATTAGTCATTAGTTAAATATTAGTTAAATATACAGTGGCTGAGGTTCTGGGTTCCAGTTCTGGGCACCTCAATTTAAGAAGGATATCAACAAAATGGAGCATGTCTAGAGGGGGGCGACCAAAATGGTGAAGGGTCTGGAAGCCATGCCCTACGAGGAGTGGCTTAGGGAGCTGGGGATGTTTAGTTTGCAGAAAAGCAGGTTAAGAGGGGACATGATAGCCATGTTGAAATATTTGAAAGGATGTCATGTTGAGGAGGGAACGGGCTTGTTTTTCACTGCTCCAGAGATAAGACAAGGAGCAATGGATTCAAGCTGCAGGAAAGAAGATTCTACCTGAACTTCAGGAAGAACTTCCTGATGGTCAGAGCTGTCCAGCAGTGGAATATGCTGCCTCAGAGTGTGGTGGAGTCTCCTCCTTTTGAGGTTTTTAAGCAGTAGCTGGATGGTCATCTGTTGGGAGTGCACTGAATGTGTTTTCCTGCATGGCAAGGGGTTGGACTGGATGGCCCCTGTGGTCTCTTCCAACTCTAAGATTCTATGTTTCTATGATTCTACGAGGTTGCACATAACTGGCAGAGCATAAAGGTCTGCAAGGCATAGCTCCCCTCTGTCACCCTCTTCCTTAGCATGCAACCTACCTCCATGCCACTGGGGTGCCCCCTCAGGGCCATTAAGTCTATTTCAGTGTTTCTTAATGTGGGATCTGCAGACCCTAGGGTCTGCTGAACTCTCACACAGTGTCCATATAAGGTTGCCTTTCATCCCAGAAAATGGGGAAAATCTCAGACTTAAGGGACTAAAAAAAATATCCCAGCTGGTTACGCTGGTTGATATGGCATCTCACAGATTCCTCAAAAGAAGTAGTGACGATAGTGGCAGCAGTGGCAAATTGTGCTGGTGGGTGTCTCATCTTATGCTGGAGACTTCATGTGCTACTACACAGGTGTGCCAGAAAGCCCAGAAGGCAGGAAGGTGAGAGGAGAGCCCCGGAGACAAAGGAAGACACCTAGCTCAGGCCTTGTGTGGTGAAAGTGACAATGCTGCTTGAGTCCAGAGCCAGGCAGTGTGGCAGATCTTCAGTTGTGAGCAGCCATAAGAATAGAAGGGAGTCTGTTTATTCTTGTGGCTGCTTGGAAGCAAAGTGGTGAGGATCTCAGTGCTCCTTTGGAGAAAGCATGAAAGAAATGCCACTTCCCTCTGAAGGAGCACCAAGAAAGTCGAGAGGATAGATGCTTTAAAAAAAAAAAACTTACTGTCTCTACTCTCTTGATGCTCCTTCAGTGGGAAACAGCATTTCTTTCTCACTTTCCCAGAAGTGGCACCCTTACTTTCAAGGTGTTCCTTTGGGAGAAAGAAAGGGCAAAAGAAATCTCCTGGTGCTCCCTTTGAGTGAAATGGCATTTCTTTTGTCATAGTATCTCTTTATCATCAGCCTCACCCTTTCTGTGATTAGTCAGTTTCCTTTCCTTGATAGAGAGGCAGTGGGATGAAGTGGTTACAGTGTCTGATTAGGACTGAAGAGAGCCATCTTAAGTCACTATCCCTCCACTCAGCCTACCCTACAGGGTTGTTATGAGGATAAAAACCACTAACAATTTTTTGAGCTTCTTGAAGAAAAGGTGGCATACAAATGTGACCAATAAACAAAAACAAGACTGAGCCCATAGTCTGTGAGGTGTCACTTGACTCCTTAACAATGTTTGTATTATTGCATTATTTTTCTATTTTATAAATTTGACAGATTGTATTTGGCCCAGAGTACTTTGATTAATGAATGGTTTAAAAGTGCATTCAATACCTAAAATTTTGTTACAGAAGTGTAAATGCCACACTTTCACAGAAATAAGTTTTATGTTTCAAGACAAAGAGACTTACTAAACCAGCTCATGTTTTTAGGAAGAATATGCACCCCATTCTTGTGTGGGATGTGTGAGGAAGAATTTACTTTAAATTATGCCCTCCCTCAAAAAGCCTCTATTATACATGGATGGCTGCTGTCCCGCCAATGCAAGATTGTTAATAATCCCATGCAGGGAATGCCTAAACAAAGGAGTGTGAATCTATTGGAGATGTGGGCCCAAAGATTAATTTTCCTCATATTCATCTCTGTGGCACACAGTTATGTCTTTAGCTGCGTAAAACAGTTTAGCTCCATTGTCCAGCCGACTCTTCTGATCCAACTCAAAGGTTAGTTAAAAGGGGAAAGGGGAACCAGCTTTGGGAGGGGGGAACCCTTCATGAATAATGCTGTTCCTCTTTTCTCTCTGTGGAGAAGAAGAGCAGTTACCCATTTCAATGACGGGTGCATTTTGTTATGCTGCTCTTGGCCTAAGTCAGGATTTCACAGAAAAGGCCAGAAAAAAAGCTGCAACAATTAGGGGGCGCCTGTCAGAAAACATTAACGCCTTTCTTTCCTTGCCTGTCAGGCAGAGTGGAAATGAAAAATGCCATAGCAAATTGCACCTTCATCCCTGTTGAAATACTGGAAAGCCAAAAGGAGGAGGGAGTAGAGTCTGTGGGTGGACAGAGAGATGGATGGATGGATGGGTGGATAGATTAGATAGATAGATAGATAGATAGATAGATAGATAGATAGATAGATAGATAGATAGATAGATAGATAGGCAGGGCTGGCCATTTGTTGATCAAAGCAGAGAAGCTTCAGTCATGGTGCACATTGCTCAAGGTCAACTAAAATGTTCTGGCACTTGTCAGAAAGTTCTGCAAGCATGTCTGTCTGTCTCCTCCATCTTCAATCTATCTGTCTATCTATTTGAACCATTTATAGCCCAGTCTGTTATGCAAAAAGACTTCCTAACTGGCTTGCCAGTAGTCAATCTCTGCCATCAGGATTACAATCCAAATAACACACAACACAGGAGGAAAGGAGAAAAATGAGTTCAGCAACAGCTGAGTCCTGGCATGATGAAAAGCCTGTCTAATCTTCATGTCCCTTTGTGGCCAGAACTCTTTCCATTTCCCTAAAAATAGAAATAGAGAGCCAGCAAATTGTAATGGTTTGAGCATTGGACTGAAATTCTGGAGACCAAGGTTCAAATATCTACTCAGCCATGGAAACTCACTGCATTATTTTAAGCATGTCATACACATTCAGCCTCAGAAGGAGGCAAAGGCAAATCCCCTCTGAACAAATCTTGCCAAGAAAACCCCATGACAGATGTGTCCTAGAGTCAAAAACATTCTTCTGGCTTCTGGTTAATTAGGCTTAAATGTGCAAATTGTTTTTTTTTTTTATATTGTCTTTAAATTCTACAGGGATTTTCTACAGGTTGCATTTTGGCGTGATGGCTGATCTCATATTTTTCTTTTGTTCTACCCTAATCTTTATTTCAGTAGTTCATGGTCTGTGCCACAATCTGCTGCTGGCCTTGTTGTTGCCAAGAGGATGGAGCTTCTCTACCTTCTGCTTCCAATTATGCAGTCTATTAGATTTCTATATTGGCCATCAGGTGAGATCCAGATATACAATTGCCTCTTTGGTTGCTTGAACAATGTGTTTGTGATGAACAAACTATTGGCACAAAATTCAGTCAGTTTCTTTCCTGCTTCATTTCTTGAGCCTAGGCCAAATTTTCCTACAATCTTTGATTCTGCTCTGTTTCCTACTTTTGCATTCCAATCACCTATGTTTAACAAGTCCTGTTTGGGTGTGCGATCAATTTTCTCCTGGATTCCAGCATAGAATCTTTCATTTTCTTCTCCTTCTGTTTCTGTAGTCAAAGCATCTGTAGCCAAAGCATGGTTATATTGATGGGTTTTCCCTGAAGTCCTATTGATATAATTCAGTCAGACTTCATTATATCTTTTGACTGCTTTTGCTGTTTCTCTCCTCTCTATAAGTGCCAGCCCATTTCTTCTTAGCTTTTCATTTCCTGAATAAAACACTGTGTAGTTATCTGTTTCAAAATGTCACATCCCTGTCTCGCTTACCCCAAGTACTGCAACGTTTATACATTCCATTTCTCATTTTATTATGCCGAGATTCCCCTTTTTTCTTGTTTTTCACATTCCATGTTCCTCCAATAGGTGTTTTGTTTTTCAAAACTGATCGATTGATTAGTTGACTGATTGATCAATGTCCTGCCTTTCTTCCAACATGAGGTCGAAGGTAGCAACTGGGGAAAAAAAATAAGAACTTAAAATCAGTTAAATAAACTATCCAATGAAAACACCACTCGACAGCAAAAAATATTTTAAAATGTAACAGCATGTTGGGCATGTGAGCTGATTTACAAAATGCAAATCCCAGCTTGCAGTAGTTTCTTTCTTTTATTTTTTTCATAACTTTTATATGATTCTTTCCTTTAGGACAGTCCCCCACGCACAATGATGAGAATAACGGGACTGATTTTAAGATACTGAGTTCTCCCAGTTCATTCATTCTCTCCCAAATCTCCACTGTTTCTTCAGATTAGCTTCTCATAAAAATATAGATAAATATAGATAAAAATTAAACACCTCATAGGGTTCTTCTGCTTTGCAGACACTGCCAACGCCATGTGGGTTTTTTTGAGGGTTTTTTTGGGGGAGGAGGTGGCCTAGGGAAATTGATTTACGAGTCAACCACTTTTCTCTTTTCTTGCTATCTCTCGCTCGAGTGGTTTCTAGCCCCTGGCCCTTTCTTTCACTCAGGGAGAATAAGGTGGTCTGTGGAAGAGGTCAGCATTTCAAATTGGTCGAGTTCAATGGCACAAATGACAGAACTGACAAGAAAAGACAGTTTGCAGAGGGGTGTGTGTGTGTGTGTGTGATGCTAGTCATATAAGCTTCATAGGTCTTGGACTGGGGTTTTTGCTTTGTGATGGGGACTTGGCACCAAAATGAATTAAATCACAGGCTTAAAGACTATTGAGGGAAGGGCTGAATGCAAATCAAAGATAAGTAGAAGTTTTCTTTCCTAAAAGAAGGGTGATTCTTTCTCCCCCTGCCCCTCTTACCTCTCCTCCCCTCCTTTTCCATATCTGTGCAGGCAGGGTCTGCATGTTAAACATGATTTAGCAGGCATTATTCTGGGAGCCTTTTCATCAGGTTTCTCCAGCGATTGCCTATCTTGGCCTATGATTAATGATCTGCTGTGCAATTTGGAGCCTATAATGACTCAACAATCCACACACAAACTATATAGTCACATTCCTTTTGCAGATTTGCCAAGCTGTTACCAAGGGGCCCACAACCCAGACGGATTGTTAGAGAGATAGCTAAGCATTTCAGCAAATGCCATTCTGCCCTTATCTTGCCGAGGAGTGTGTTGGGCAGCAAGCTCATTTACAAAATTCAAAGCCCAGATTTCACTGGTTTCTTTCTTTTACTTTCTCTGCCTCCCCCACCTCACCACCAACCTTGCAACCTAAAGAGAGAGAGGGGGGGAAAACCCTAACGAAATTGGGACTTGAAATAATTGTTTAAAAAAAGCTGGTTAGAATAGAACCCGACGTATGGCCCCTCAGTGATTATGCCGACAAAATACTTTCTTTGTTTCCAAATTTCAAATCTGATTAATTGAGGCCTAATGCTATTAATGCCATTTGAAAGAGAAAAGTTAATCTTGCAAAGCCCAGGGCATAAACAGAATCCAAAAAATCTTGGCAGATTTAAAACCATGCAGGCCTTATTATAACTTCACTTGTAATTCTTGAATAGATTGTAACAATTTCATTAAAATGTTCATTTATTTAATTAAATAAATATCTACCTGCAGTGAGCTGAGCTCTTCCATGATTTAAGTTCTTTGAAAAACAAAAGAGGAAAATTCTATGAGATGATATGCCATGTAACAATTTTTCCTTTCGCATTTAGTGAAAATGTTTTATGATTTTAAGATTATCTTGAAGGGAAATGAAAGAGCCCATATTGTGGAGGAAGAATTTTACAGATCCCTCCCTATCTCCCTTTCTTTCTTCTTAATCCCCCCTGTCCCAAGACTCCAGCTGGTACCAATACATGCAATCATTTAAAGATATTGGTACTAATCAGTACAATCATCTACAGGTACTGGTACCAATTTATGCAACCATCTAAAGATTAGAAATATTAATTTTTATTAATAAAGACCTCAATCCAATTCCTAGTCCTAATTTGAGTAGCTCCGCTAGAGAAACTGGATCTATGTAAGTATTGGTTTGCTGCTCTGCATGGGACTAGCAATTGCATTTAGGCCATAAAATATTAAAAATCAAATTCTAAAATAATGTTATATGTTGCTTAGTATACAATGGCTCAAACTGTTTGTGAGGCTTTATACATAATGGATGGATCAGTACAATTGTGTCTGGTCTTTGCCTGCATGCTTTCAATATATTTTATATTTTATATTTTATACAAGGAATATTCAGAAACACTTGCTTGTATATTTTAATATACAAGCAACTGTTTCTGAATATTTAGGTGTTTCATTCTGTTGATCTGTTAACTAAATGAAAGTCTTACTTCTGCTTTTGTCCAGTGCTTGGGAAAGTTAGTCTGGCTGGGAGTTTCTGAGAGCTGCAGTCCAAAAACAGTAACATTTATAAGCTCTGTGTTTGCATATGATGACAAAGCTGACCTGATCACTCTACTTAATTTAGGGTCAGGATTGACAAAAGGAGATGTATGCTGGAGGATGAAAAACTATAGAAGGAATCTCACAGAGCTTGCCTGGCACTGAGAACTTATGCAAGGATTTAAGGGATGTACACCTAGAGCTGTCCAGCCAGAGGTGTCAATAGAGCTGTCTAGTGATGAGCAGAGCAGATCTGCTGGAGTACAGTCTTCTACCAAAAATGGCTAACATGGATGCTGATGAAGTCACAACTGCGGGACTCCCTCAGTTCAAACAGCTTGACCCCATTTCTAGCCAGACAATATATCAAATAACTGGGAGAATGTCCAAAGAGGGCTTGCTTCTATTCTGCAGGCACCCAAATCTTTCTTGTAAGTCCCTGTCTTTCCAATCAATAGTGGCCATGGTGGCTGGGGGATTCTTGTCATCTAAGCTCTGGCATTAAACAAAGGAGCCCTGTATTTGGGCTCTGCTTCATACTCTCTCATCCTTTGCAAGGATGAGATAAAAGAATGGGTTTCTACTCTTAAAACAACTACAGTAGGCCCTTCACATTCATGAGGGATAGGGATAGGTGGGCACCCTCCCTCCAGGCCCACTGCAGGGAACCAGGGGGCCTCCTCCAGACAGACAGCACAATGGGAGGCCTCCGGGTGCTCAGGAAGGCTGCGATTGCTAGCCCTGCATGCCCCTGTGGGCCTGATCCTGATCCTTTGGACCTTATCCAGAGCAGCTGCATGAGCAGAGGCCTGGGAGCATGCAAGGAGGTGACGATTGCCGGCCCTGCACAACCCTGCAGGCCTTCTTTGGAGAAGCGGAGGCCTTGGGGCTTGCATGGGTGACCACCAGCCCTGCATAGTCCTGCCCTGCATGCTCCTGCTGCCCCCGCAGAGGGCTCATGAGGGCTGCTGGGAGGGAATGCAGGGAAAGGATGATCTTTCCTCCTCTCTGCTCCTGGCCAAAAGGCCAGGGAGTGTGAGGGGGAGAATGGGGGGGGCAAAACTGAAATCCACAGATTTGGAGGGAGAACTGTAGAGAATCTTCCTATATCTGAACTTGGTGCAAGGGAAATGAAGGATTTTGGAAACTTTAAATAATTAAAATTAGAGACTCCCCATCTCCTTTCAGCCATGTGAGTGGATGAAAGAGGAATTCTTCCCCTTTCTTATAATACTAGAACCCAGGATCATCAATGGGAAATTCAGGACAGATAAGGAAGTACTTCTTCACATACTGTATCATTAAAATGTGGGATGCTCTTTCACAAGAGACTGTGATGACTGTCCACTTGCATGGCTTTAAAGGGCAATTTGATAAATCAATAGCAGATGAAGCCATCAGTGGCAACTAATCAGGGGTAGCTAGACATCACCTTCAGCATCAGTTGCCAGGGAACATAAGGAGGAACATGATTTGCACCTATGTTCTGCTAGTAGGTTTCCCATTGGCAACTGATTGGATACTGTATGAACAGAATGTTGTATTTGATAGGACTTTGGTTTGATCCAACATGGCTCTTCAAGACAAGAGCACCTGAAGTCAAAGCTCATGCCACATCATACAATTAGTACTGCATCTGAAAGAGCCTGTTGTTTCCGAATGGTTTTTGGATGCACCTGTTTTTGTGCTATGATAGGCAATCAGGATTGCTGGACTTTTCTGGAGGTATTTTTATAACAAAACTAGCATATATACCCGGTATTGCCTGGGATTTTATTTTCTCATAAGTAATACTTGTTAGAAAGATTTGAGATCCTGTGTCTCTAATTCCCCAAACTGTCTTGTCCAGTACCTATAACTTTTCCCCATATTCCCCAATCCAATCTGTATTCAGAGCTATTAACATACAGAGTCAGGGTTCTTGAGGGAATACACTGCCCTCTTCCTTGCTGCTAGGCCTCATCTCCATAGCAACCAGCCTATTCAAGACAGACAGTTGACTGAGCCCCAAAATCTCTCTGGCTGAAGACTGTAAAGGCCGCTCCCTAAAGTGTAAACCCCAGGATTCCATAGAATCTTCTTAGGCAGCCAATCATATCAGGTCTTTGCTTGACACAGACAAATAAACTTTGACCTTTATATATTAGATACAAGGACTAAAATTGGACTGCTCATCCCAAGTAGATCAGATCCCTGAAATCAATTTCTGGATGGTAAGTCAACATTTATGTAATTCCCACTTATTCAATTAGTATACTGTAGTTAGGACTCATAATGAATTTAAGCCAGTGGTTCCCAGTCTTTCATTCTGCAGATGTTGTATAATTCTGCTCCCAGAACTCCTTAACATTGGCCAAAGTGGCTGGGGTTTCTGGGAGTTGAAGTCCAAACCACCAGGAGGATGAAAGAATCTCTGATTTAAGGCATTATTTCAATATTGCAATATCACATACTATTTCTTATGAAAGCCCTTTTCAGGTATAGAGAATTCCATGCTTCCAACACAGGCACCAAAATCCTGGACCAGTAGAAACAGAGTTAATGCTCAGAACAGCAGTGGGCAGAAGTGATTCCTGCAAGGATTGAAAAACAAATGCATTCTACAAAAGATGTGCAACAAATGAAAAAAGGGGCACAGTTGGTGGAAGATATTTGCCTTCATTGAATGGGGCTTGGGTATCAAAATACAAACAAAGCCTCAGCTCCACTCTCATTGTTGTTTACTTTAAAAATGTCATTTGGAGAATATGTTGCTGAACCATTTGGGGGAAACCATTCATCTCACTTGCTTTGGGCTATGTACTGTGTTCTCAAACTTGACAAGAGTGTACCTACTTTTCTCTGTCATGGCATGCTGGCTCTTTATCAGATCCCATCAGTGGGGCTGGAGACCCCTGTATGAATGCGGTGGTGAATCCACTATAGATTTTGGGTTGGACTTTCAAGGAGTTATCCAAAGTGCTGAACTCCTTTCCCCGAATACATCCAGAACCTTGCATAGCTCTTTTACAGTTCTGACTAAAACCCAGAGTGGATTCATTGTCCCACTGGCATAAGAGCTACTTGTCCCCACTAAATCTCATAACTCTGACAGGTACGCACAGACTAAAACCAAGGAACTTGGGACAAATAAGTACCTTCTTTTGGGGGAAAAAACTTTCAGAATGGCAATAAAGCTTTGGTGGAAAACTATATCTCTCCCCCATCCCCTACCTATTCTCGTGGCTATGGACTACCAGCATACATTATTAAGTCATAGGCTAGAAATGGGCAGTAGAGACAAAGAGAAATGCAGGCAAAGCTTTCATTGCAACTGTTTGCGCTGCTGCTGCTCCCCAGTACATGACAAGGTAGTGGTTCTTTTAAAATAATAATAGTAGTAGCAGTAGTAGTGATGATGATGATGATGATGATGATGATGATGATAATAATAATAATAATATTACTCCCAACACACATATTTCAATGAAGCCAAGCAGCCATTGCCTCACTCCCCCACCCCACCCCACTTGTGTGTCTGTTTGAAACGTATTCTCCTGAGTTGACAAGCACATGTTTTGGAAACCATTGAAAAGTTTGGGTCATAAATAGAGGAGGCCATTTGGCTTAAATGTTGCTAGGGAATACCTGGCAACAAGCAACAATGGTCCTTTTAGAAGGTCCAGGGCAAACAGTGACCGTGGTAATGGGGTGGGCTTAAGGGAGGCTACTTGCCCAAAGCCTCTCCACTCACACTGAGCCTTCGGCATTGGGCTGTGTTCCGGAAATTCCACACACAAAGCTCCCCATTCAACAGGAGGCGGGATAATGCGTGTGCTTTTTGGAATGGGGGGAGGAGGAGGAGGAGGCGGCCTTGATGAGGGTGGGTGCATTTTTGCCAAAAAAAAAAAAATCAAACTTTTTTTTTTTTTTTTCAAAGAACTATGGGAGGCCCAGAAAGTGCTAAGTTTGTAAAAGAAGCTGAAAAGGTTCAGAATAGGAACATAAAGGAACTGAAGAATGCCCTGTGAATTTTGAACAGAGAGCAGAAAGGGGGCTCTAAGAAGCAATTAGTGATGCTGCGTGTAGATGAAGAGGGAGCCTGGAGGGAGGGGGGAGGCATTAAGGGGAGGAGGGAAATTACACTCATTTAGTAAAATACTAAAGAGAGTGAAGGAGAGATTGACATCTCCTGGAATTTGTATAGTGGAAGTAGACACACAAATAGCAATACACAGCTTCTAAGAACAGGAGGCTGTGCTGAAGCTAAAGAGACATGCCAAGATGGGCCTTTGGATTAATTGCCAATGCCCTCGCTTGTTCCTGAAAAGCATGCCGATCAACTAGTCTGGAAGAAAGCTTGGGTACTTTTGCTTTCCTGGCTGAGCATTTCACACTCAGTCTCCAATACAAACGCAGAGCCATGGCTTGGATCTGGAGTGTGTTGGTGGGTCTCCTTTCCAAGTAATCCACCTGAGGCTGGGCATGGCAGGAATAAGGATGTGAAAATGCTTCATATACATTTCAGTGATGGAGGCAACTATGTGCAACCGAATGACAATCTGCTTTCCTTCCTCAGCCGGTGTGCACCCTTCAGCGAAAGCATCATGGGTGATATGTTCATAAACATTTTTAGTCCAATGCCCACAAAATGCATCTTAACTGAGTGAATGATTAAATATTCTCAGTGGGATCAGATATTTTATGGAGATGAATCCATGTATATTACAAGAAATTTCATTTGTATTTATTTGCAAAAAAAAATAAGGGACCAGACCTTGTCGTAGTTCATTTTGATTCATAATTCCTGCCACGGTGAATAGTCTTCTACCAGTTTTAAACCATTCGATTCCATTTTTAAAAAAAATCAATAAAATTGTATATTATACCTGTTTATCATTAAAGATTTAAAAAATTAAACTTCCCTGTGCATCGTATTAAGATAGACATGTCAGTCAAAAAATGCTTTGACGTCTCATATACTTGTGCTTCTATCATCATTTAATTTAAACATTGTTAAGTCCATATTGTTTAACAGCGTTAATGCCAGCACTTTCTTCATAATGCCACAGTTGTAAAAGCTCCTAACCATTGAAGATGTTGGACCCAAGGAATGGCTAATATTTAAAACATGATATTTTCAGTACCATAGACAGCACACTGAAGGCAGATATAAGCGCTATAGTTTCAGAGGGAAGAGGAGAAAAGAAAGCAAAGTGCTGCGAGAGAGACACAGAGAGAGAGATTGCTCATGGATGTGGGTGAGCGTAAGAGAGAAACGTCAAGCACTGCATAAAGTAAGTTTCAAAGAGAAAGGAGCAATAATCAAGTAACATTGAAATAGTTCCATTAAGGGCAGAGGTGGAAAAAGTTCCTGCTCACTCAGAAGGCTTTAAAAATCATGGTCCCCTAAGGTGCTCGCTTAGAAGAAACTCCTTCGAAAGAGAAACCCAAGTCTCTCCTTCCATACAACCATCTGAGAGACAGCTATGGTTTCTCAGTGTAGAAAGACACTGTGGTAGTCATACTCATTCATATTCCAAAAGGACAAGAAATGCCTTCTTCTACTCAGGCTTGTCTGTACACTCAAGACTATTTTGAAAACTTATATTTATGCCCCTCTATCCCTCAAGTTGCCCAGGATGGTGCAAATGGTTCTTATAATGTCTTACCCTATGGAGATGTTAGATTTATTACCTGGGAAATGTGCTGGTGTTACTAGCTTGCTTCTACTACTTGGGGGATTTTTATTCTGTTACCCTGTAACCTTGTTACAGGGGAATTTGTGCCTGCTGTGAAAGTTTATCTATTCTGTTCATTAGTTACACATTTTATTACTAGTTACATCTACATAAGCCCAAGGTAGCATAGATCACTCTTCTCTTTCTGCTTTCTCCTTACAACAATTCAATACTTGCAGAAGTCTTTGCCCCTCCTCTTTGCTTTTGCCCCATTTTGGGGGGTTACAACTTGGAATTCAAATGGATTTTATTGACATTGTTACCACTTTTTGTGCACAAGATGCTAAATACTGTGAAGGTACAAAATAGTAGCACAAAGGACATCAAAAGACATCATGCAAAAAGTCTCTATCAGTTTTGCATATCTGGATCCTGGATTTTTTTACCCTTTCTTAATGCAAATGATGAGGGGGTTTTTCTTAATGGGAGGCCATTTGGAGCAAACTGTGTGGTCCTCAAAAGGTCCTACATGCAGAAAATTGGCCTTTACACCAACACAGATTGGTCACTCCTGCTTCATGCCAATTCCAATTAATTGCTTATGAGGACTAGTGTTCTTTCTGTTCAGACTGCCTCTGGGTCTCCACTTCAGGGTTTCTGCTAACTGTTGTCCATCTACTACCAAATCCTTTAAAAGTATCTGTCATTCTTAAGATTCTGGCACAGATTAAATGGACTTGAGGATCATTTCCACAGCAGACTTTGCTGAATGGAGGAACTGAGTTTGGAGGTTGGGCACAATTATGTCAAGACAAGTTAAAGGTCAACAACTTTATTGCCCTTTTGCCACCATGCCTTGTTGCGGCAGTGGGGAGCGGCGCTCGCATGAGCAGCCACTTGCGCGAGCAGCTCAAGACAGCCCTTCTTCCTCCCGCATCGGCTTCCCGCAACCATCGCGCTAGAGCCCCACTCCTTCCTTCCGCAGCGCAGTCTGGGAGTTGTAGGCTGCGCTGGGGGAAGGAAGCGCAACCGGGCCGGCTTGCCGACACACCGCACACAGGTAAGTGTGCGAGGGCACCGCGAGTATTGCGTGAGCGCAGAGTATTTTCAGCTTAAAGCCGAAAATCAAAAAATGCGCGCGCGCCCTGCTTTAGCCTCGTGAGCATCTCGCAAGTGGGAGTGCGTCGTACAGAGCAACGCTCCCATTTGCGCGATGCTCAAGGGGCGCTCGCGCAAGAAAAAAGCATGCGAAAAGGGCTTATGACTTAGGCCATTTCCACATGACACCAAGATAGAGAAGACTGTGTAAAGCTTGCGCTCCACCACCAACCTAACTCTCAAAAGTCTAAAATGTAAGGAGGCTGATCAGTTTTCCCATTACTTTCTAGACCACAGCTGACTGGATTTCTACTCCTGCAGGCTCATGATCTCAAGCTAATAAAAAAGATACACTTGGCCACAGAGGGAAACTTTGAGTGAAAATAGTTGTGTGAGGAGCTACTGATTTCCTGACACTGTAGCAATTTTAATTCTTCCTGAGCTTTCTGAGTTTCTGCACACTCAGAAATAATTTTGCTTGAACAGTCACGCTGTTCTGTTTCCTTTCAAACTCTAGGTATCCTGATAAAAGATTGTGCTCTCCACCATCCTCATAAATGTTAGCTAAACCTTTCATTTTAGAAATCTTAGGCAGGTGGGTGAAAATTACTTTTGAATGTGTTGTGGAAGGCAATACCACCCTTTAACTAGGCACATTGGGAGTGGGGGAGAACCAACCTACATATAGGCATTCAGCAACTCAATCTTGTAATAGGTTTTATTTTTTTTTTAAAAAAAAATGCTTTAAACACCTGTATGGAAATGGATCTCTAATCTTTCCTATTCACCTACAGGACCATGTGGAGTTCAATCCACCTCCATAAAGGATGGTGGTAACTCTTATTTTCTATCTTATTTAACAGCTCAGGTTGAGTGTTTGCTTTCCAAAGAACAGTGGCAGTGCCAGCCAGGAAGGGCACTGAACTTTAAAAAAAAAAAACCTGCACGCTTGATAGGACAAAGCAGGTGCACAGCTAAGTTTCCAACCCTGTCTGCAGTAGCTGTAATCCCCACCTTACCACAGACAAGCCACCTGCCTGAAGGAAAAGAGATCATTCAAGTTCCAAGTGAGTTCAGCTTGAGGAGTCTCCTGAGTAAAGACTGATAAATGAACCGCAGTACAACTTGATTGGTGGTTTTGTCAATAAATCAATATTTGGTCACCCAAGGGGATCCCTTTTCAGATAGCCCTGCAATATAGGGTGATTGAACTTTAAGTCTGAACTTTAAGTTGCATGAGGAGAACTTCTGCACCTGTAATCATGGGCCGCATAAGAACGAGTTCACTTTCCACTGATCTCAATGGCAACACCTCATTCGACCAAGTAGGAACATTCCTGTTGGATTTTGTTGGGATTTAGACTAAATATTAATCTACATTTTAAAAGACACAACTCAGACTTGGACATACTGAAACTGAAAACTGGGGACATTGTCAGGGTGCGTAGGTATGCACCCCAGAGCATGTGCAGAGTGCAAAAATAAGAAGCAGTGCTAAAGCATTGCTAGCTGCCCAGACTGGAAAAAAACAGCAATGAAAACTCTTTGCATCTAGGCTAAGTGCAATTTATGAAAGCAAAGCCCAAGATAAGCATAGTGCTTCAGACAGCACATCTAGAAGCAAAAACAACAGGTACAAAACACAAGAGGCATGGTGCCTGGAAGACAGACAAAGGTTAGGGCAAGGACCAGGGGAAGGGGAAGGGTCCCTGGCACTTTACGGAACATGATCTAAGCCTTTTAAGGGCTTGGCCACTCTCAGATATACATCAGGTGATCCAATACATCCATTACATACACTCTCCCCATGCTTGATGCTTTCCCATGTGACAGGACCTTGCAAGGCAAAATAGATGTAACAAACCTTGCAGCTGTGTTGCAAAGGTTGGGATGACTTCATCTCTCCGTCTGGCATTAAAACCATCTTGGACATACCACCTAAGATAGGGCCATCTCAGTGGCTATCCTTAAGTGCTGGAATTTCTTTCCTAGGGACACAGGAATGTGCCTCCCCTTGATATTGTTCCATCAGTGGTGGAAAATGTTTTAGTTCCAGGCTTTTTAAACAGAAGAATTTTTAAGGTCTTGCCTTTGAAGAGGGTGTTGTATCAGTTTAATGCTACTGTTTTTAACTGGTCTTTACCATTTAAATGTGTGCTTTATATTGTTTTCATATTGTAAACAGTTTAATTCTATTCTAATGTTGATCTTTTGTATGTATTTGACTATATTGTAAGTCACCTTGGCTCCCACTTTTGAGGAAAAGACCAAGTATACATAGATACATACATAATCTATATTTGGGTGGATTATTAAAGAATTGTTATTTTCCCTTGTTTCTCTTAATGTTCCTCTGAGCTTAGTGAAGTTACTTTTTTGGACTTCAGTTAACAAGAATCCCATGCTCAATTCAGCCGTTGGCTTGTGTACCCCTGTATAACATGTTATCTATGCGGCATTCTTAAAAGTATAGATCCAAGAACTCTGACTGCTGTCAATTCCAACACATTTGTTGAAAGTGCCTAATATAGAAAGACAAAATCAAAAAACAGGCTCCATCAAGGAAGAGCAAACTGAAAGGTTGGAAAAGTAACCCCTAGTGGTAGGTGCTGGCTGGTGGATTTGGGGACTTCTAGTCAAAAAAGAATCATAGTATCATAGAATCATAGATGTGGAAGAGACCACAAGGGCCATCAAGTCCAACCTCTTGCCATGCAGGAATACACCATCAAAGCATTCCTGACAGATGGCCATCCAGCCTCTTTTTAAAAACTTCCAAAGAAGGAGACTCCATCATACTCCAAGGCAGCATATTCTGCTGTCTATACAGAGGACCTTACAATCAGGAAACAAATGCTTTAAAAATACCAATTTTGGATATCAGTCTGAATACTGTTGCCACTGAGCATGCACAGATTTCCATAGACTGCTTTAGGGGCCCTTACTTTAGGGTTCCCTCCCTCAACAATTTTTTGTACCTTTGCAAAATTCATTCATGCACTTAACATATTGCATTATTATTCTGAATTGCCACTGAAATAAAGCATTCAAGGTGGCTATCAGAGAACTGAAAACAATTTCTCAGAGATTATTAAAAGCAGGACAGTATTTTTAAAATGCCATGTTGAAAGGCTAGGATGAAGAAACATGTCTTCACACCCTTCATAAAAGCAAAGAGTAAGAACTGATCACAGTTCCAGTGGGAATGAATTCCACAATCTGGGAGTAGCTCAAGAGATAGTCCTCTCCTACATGCCAATTAAAGGATCATCTACAAGTGTTATTATTCTCAAGAAGTCCTCTCCAGAAGGTCTCATAGGCCAGCAGCAGCAATTGGGGAAGAGTTGGGCCTCAGGAGACCTTGGAGAGCTGCACTCCTGACATACTTTCTCCCCTTCATACACATAAAAAAAAAATTTTTTTTGCCACCAAAGGACCTTTAGAGGACATGGAGGGCATTTACGTCATGGTTTTTGGCCCTTCCTGGGCCATTTTAGGTATAGGAGAGGCCTTTTCTAACAGCAGGAAGTAAGTAGAATTTTTTAAAATAGGTAGCTCCTGAGCCTTTGGGAGGCACAAAATGTGGTGGATATGCTCCCCACAACCCCTAAATGGCATTTGAGGACAAAAATTATTTTTGGAAAATTTTATAAAAATTTTGTACGAACTCCAGGAGGGGTTCAATTGTGGTGGAAATGCCCTCTACATCCCCTAAAGCAGTGTTTCCCAAATTTTGATCCTCCAGATGTTTTGGACTTCAACTCCCAGAAAACCCAGGCATCTTGGCCAACAGTAGGAATTCTGAGAACTGAAAGCCAAAACCCTCTGGAGAACCAAAGTTTGGGAGCTACTGTCCTAGAGGGTATTTTGGAGCAGAAACTTTTTGGAATTTATAGCAAGTTTTGGGATGGGAATGGCTGGAGAGACAGAGAGGTTCTGAGAGCAGACTGAAGGTTGGTAGAAGATCCTGTCTGGCCTGTTGGGGGTTGCTGGGAGTTGAAGAAAAGGCGGTTAAAGAAGGGAAAAAAGGAAACTGAAGTAGGAAATTTAAATGGAATAAAATGAAATGGAAATTTAAATAACAAATTGTTGCCCTCATTTAAAGAAGGTAGGTTTCTCTGCTTTGTTTTGATTTTCTGCTTGACTTGGCTGACTTAGTGCAGAATGAGGGAAATCTGTTGCTCTTACTATTTTAAATGAATTCGGTATAGAGGTTTAAATCTTACTGCTAATCCATTATAGAGATGACAGAATGAATTAATTGCTGAATGGTTAGTTAACATTTATGTAAGTGTTATTAGTCTGGATTTAGACCACTATTGCTTGTCCAGTGCAATTTGGACAAATCCATACTTGATGTTGAACAAATACTTGAGTGTCAGGCCATTTCTGCACTAGACTGTTATAGCACTATGATTCCACTTTCAACATCCTAACCCCAGGATTCCATAGGATGTTGAAAGTGGAATCATAGCGCTATAACAATCTAGTGCGGAAATGGCCTCAGTTTTGGGGACAAGATGGGACTACTGCTACTACAGACTGGCAGTATGGTGGTTATTTCAGTGTTGGATGAGGACTTGGAGACCAGGGTTCAAATCCCAGCTCAGTCACAGAAAGCCACTGGGTAACACTAGACAAGTCACATTTTCTCAGCCTCAAGAGGAAAGCAATGCAAATCCCTTGTGAACAAATCTTACCAAGAAAACCACCATACCAGTATGCCTTCAAGCCAGAAATAAATTGAAGGTGCACAATAACTCCAACTCCTTCTTGGAGAAGGTTTGTATGTGACAACTATCATCCCCCTTGTTCTGCTGGGGCTCAAGGATCATGGGGAAGTGGCAGTGGTCAAGGCAGGTCAAGACCACTACAAGAGGATAGAGGATAGAGATGGATTTGGCAAGACACATCCTGATCCATATAGAATCTGTCAGGACCAGAAAAAGGTTCGAGGGACTGTTGCTATTGTGAACAATTGAATCTACCTCAACAAAAGGTGAAAAACATAGGAAATCTTATGAATATTGACTAGGATTGAGTGAGGAGAGATTTGAACCAGAGGTTTATTTTAGCTTTGATCTTAATTAACAAAAACTGGGGGGGGGAAATCCTGAGATTTATAACATTCAAATAGACACAGAAATTGATAGAGTCATAAATCTAGTTCCTGGGTTTGTATCCCTGTGTATTTAACCACATTAGTGCTGCATTAGTATTGTCAGCTTTTTATTTTTCCTTTCTTTTCTGAAAGGCTTCTCATCCTTTAACACATGCCAGTACAACATGGTCCTCTCCATGTTAGGAATGGCTGTTTTTATTGAGTTTTGCCAGTGCAACTAAGGAAGAACACCATTTCAATTTGATTTTTGAAGAATTTATCAACATCCCCAGATTTCTTCATATTCATGTGGCAAAGAATTGGAGACTGAAATTCAGGCGTAAGTGAAACTGATAGGTCTTTCCACCCCTATTCTGCTGCAAAGGTCTGTTTTGAGCTAGCCTCTGCCTCTCTGAAGAACGTGGTAGAGCTTTTCTAAGTCAGTGACCATTAACTTCTATGAGTGAGGGTGGAGAAGATGCTCCTGGGCAGACCTTGAGAAAGTTAAGACTGCAAGTGTTAAAATGGCCAGAGGATTCTGGGAGCTATAGTCCAAAGAATCAATGTTCGCCAGTTCAGCCCCTAGGGAATTTATTCCTGGTGTCTGAGGAAAGACAAAGACACATGTCATCAGGTAAGGTGGACACAGGAGGATATGCTGAAGGTTCGCTTTGAGTGGAAGCAGCTTACATTCTCCTGATGCCAAAGGAGGTTGCATTGAAGCAGGGCTAATGGGAGGGAAGCTAGCATGAAATACTGTGAACTGGAACTTCAGAAAGATGGCTGGTGCCCAACCTTCTTGTATAAGTTTTTGTCTTTGGGGCAGAGTAGGTCCAAATCCCAGAGCTTTTGAGCTGGTAAAAGCAGGTAAAGCGGGCCCCAGGTGTTCTCACAACAGGCTGACCCCATGAACATTTTGGTATGTAGCAACATGGCCTCAACATACCAAATATTGAGGGGGATCCATCTATTGTGAGTGCGACTGTCCATCCACTCTTCATGTTCTTAGCCCTACAGACCAAGGAAACCAAGATGAGTAGCGCATGAAAACAGGCCTATATAAAACTCATCTAAGATACTGTGCAAACAAGAGCTCTCATAAGAGTTCTGGGATCTTGTGGAAGATCTTGTGGAAGCCTAGTAATCCCACAGGATTTGAGATAGGCTTTATATAAGCCTGCCACAGGTATACCAGCCACTCTTGAGTGGATCTGGCAACAGAGAGGCCTGTCTTGTATTGCTGTTCAGAAAAACAGTTATAAAAACAAAACTTGACATTCCAAGCTGGGGAGCCTCATTTTTTCAGCTAGGCCCAAATCTACTCTAAGTGGCCTTGCATTCAGGGGACCATCACAGTGTTGCATGCAAGATGCTGCTCCTGAAAGACCCTTGATTTTATGCAGAAGAGTTCTTTTTCTGATGCTGGAGGATGAGTTCAGAAAACTGGAGAAAGGAAAGGGCATGAATCAAGCATGAATCAAAACTTGGAAAATTTACATTTTGAGAACTACCCACAAACTCCCACCAATCTAGCCAGTGGGAGATTCTGTGAGATGTAGTCCAAAAAGTGTATTTGATTTTTAAAAAATGATAAAGAAACAATGTAAAGTTTTAAAGAAAACTCTGAGGCAACAATTAGAAAGGTGAGGGAATCACATATTGATTCGAAATAATAATTCTACAGGGTTTGTTTGTTTTCAGTATAGGACAAGGGCAAAAGGAGACAAAATGGAAAAAAAGAGGACTATATTGTAAGTATATGTTGCTGGGAAGATATTATAATCAGTTTATTCATAGACACTGCAACAACTTTTTTGGGTAAAGGCCTCTATTTTCTATTGTAAAGGCAGAACACCTTGGTGAGTTAGCACCATTTTAATATTATGTGGCTCTAATTGATATATAATACCTGTCATCGTAATTAGAAACACATCACCTCAATTGCCAGCTATGAACTGCCTGATCTTGTGTAAATAATGTTTGTTTGATTCAGTTACATGCCTCTGAAATTCTGTGTCAGCTTTCAGTAATCTAATATCTCACAACTAGAGCTTATGGTAATGCAATGAAATATTGATTTAACTGCTTTCACTCTGAAATGATCAACACAACATGATTAAGTGGCTTCAGCATCTTTCTTTGTGCCAACATGTTATCTTGCCATCATTTTATTGAGATGGCAAATGCCTTGAAAACTGAAATGGAGGGTTTGCTGTCCTGCACACGAACTGGATACCAGTTGCAGCTGACAACAGATAGACACTGTTAAGCTAGAAATCTAATGCTTGGAAATTTACTGAAGAATTCATAATTGTTAATCATTTAAGGTAACATTGATTGTTTGGAGAATTGTAGCTCATCACAGTCACATAGGGACGGGTGGGCGATGAGGGCGGATCGCCCCAGGTGGCAATGTTTTTCAGGTGTCCTGGCCTGTAGCCACACCCCCATGAGCCTTGGCCATGCCCCCACATGCCCCGGGCATGTCCCCATGCACCATGGCCACACCCCCACAAACAG
Source organism: Ctenosaura bakeri (assembly GCA_948474755.1). Lineage (NCBI taxonomy): Eukaryota > Metazoa > Chordata > Lepidosauria > Squamata > Iguanidae > Ctenosaura > Ctenosaura bakeri. The sequence goes on along the minus strand of CAOLHI010004966.1, from coordinate 56,237 downwards.
TGGTCATGCCCCCTGCGCTGTGGCCCTGCCCCCTCCTGCCCCTCCTCCACACACTCCAAGCTCCGCCACTGGCTCATCAAATGACCTTCACCTTTCACTTATTATTATGCTTGGCTGCTGTTTATAGTTAACATGAACCCTAAAAGAATGCTCTTTTTATTTCACTTATTTCTTTGGAGATGACCTGGGGTAAATAATCTCAGATGTTGACTGGGACATTTAGACCCTGGAAGTAATGTTCCAGGTCAGATAGAATGTACCACATGTATGAGTTGTAACTTTGCTGACATGGATGCACGAATCTTTTCTTCCTGTAAGTATTCTTTAATGTAAACATAAAAAATAGTATAAGAAGAGAAGCCTGAAAGAGTAAATCATCCCTACCTGGGATCCTTTGATCAAAGTACTTGTGTCTGTGGGTGTGGGTATGGGTAGCCTATCTCTCTTTCTCTTTTCTACCTTCCTACCTTGTGTCCATCTGGGGATACGGAGGAGGTGTGGTTAACTTATCCACCCTAACAACACTAGAATGTTTATGATTAACCTTTTCCGTTCAGATTCAGGTTCTTGAAATCTTACATGTGTATCCTGTGCCACCAAGATATTGACCGTATGTCTAGCCTACAGCTTTTTCCTAGGCCCAACAAAACTGGAGAAATCTCATGGGTTATTACTAGGCACTGCTCATAGGTTTTCTTGTTGCATTTAGCCCTTCCTAGCCAGTTTTCTCCAACAGCTTTCTTTCCTCACCTACTATAATAAGCAAACCATGGCCAAACTGACTAAGACAGCTTTTCCCACCTTTGGCCCCTCCAAATAATTTTGACCTACCATTTCATCATCCTTGACCATTGGCCATGCTGTTTGGAACTGATGGGCATTGCAGTCCACAACATGACCTATGGTGGGGGAGGCTAACTTAGAGAAAAGGAGACAAGAAGGTAAATATTCCTGGTGCACTTTGGAGTATATTCATAAGTTAAGTGGGTGAGAAGGAAAGGAAAAGGTTGGCCAGAATATTCTTGGTGACTTTTAATGAGATGTTCCCCTGCTTAAACCAGTACAAATGCTTTTTCACACACACACACACACACACACACATTCCTCAAAGAAGCATCCATTTGCTCCCTGGGCAATAATTTTCCCAGGCTGAACAACTGTGTGGTACCCAGGTGCAACTCCACTTCCCTGACCCAAAGGGCCAATGACTGGTCTAGGAGTACACATGGGTGCTGTCTGGCTGCTATTGTACTACAGGGAAGACCAGGCTTTGTACTTTTGGACATTTGGCATAAGTATGTTTGATGAGTTTTATTCCACTTCTGCCTGACTGGATTTTAGTCAATGTGTCTTAATAGTTGTTCTCACTTTAGTTCAATTGCCTGCTATTACTCTACATCAGCGTGCTAGAAATACATGTTATTTCATTGCCTTAATTCATTATGGATGGTGAGCAAGTGATCTCCAAACATCTTCTGTCCTTTCTGTGTTCAGTTGTCCTACTGAATCTATTCCATGGCCTTCAACTTTCTCAATTTGGCAGGGGTAGTCCTGATAAATCATATGCCATCCCACTTTTTCAGCTGTTTTTAAAAGGTCCCAGTCCCTCCCCATCCCTCCCCTTTCCCCCTTTGTCTTCAGCTTACTTTCATTGCTGCAAACTGAGACCAATGTGCAAAAGTTGGGAAAGAAAAAAAAGAGGTGTTGTTCTTCCCAGTAGTGTAAGGAAAAAGTGGAATGTTGCACCCTCTCCTTACTTGTGTGTTCTTGCTCATTAATAACTTTTGGCATCTTGACCACATGCTGATGTTGATTGGTCACTGCAATATCTGTGTCTATTAACAGTTGGAGTCATTCAAGGGTTAGGGCAAGAGTAGACAACTGTTAGGGATTATTAAGCCTCTAGGTGACTTTTGAATGCTATCATACCCACTGTCTATCCACATTTGTTTGAACTGTTTGTTCCCAAATGGTTCTCAGCATTCCTTAGAGAGCCTAGGGGCAATTTTGCCACATTTTTCTACCACCAACATTTTGGGCCTAAGACAATCCTTTTTTAAAACAGGAGCTGAACAACAAAAGAAGGCATTTCTTAAAGCTGATTTCCTTTCCCTCCCATGCAGTTCACTGTACTCCTGGATACATGCTGTCTGCCACTAGAGAGAAAGAAGGCAGGCAGGCAGGCAGGCAGGCAGGCAGGCAGGCAGGCAGGCAGGAAGGAAAGAGCGAGCAAGCGAGCAAAATAAACACCATGGTTTTTAAAATTTCATTCCTGAGTAAAGGAAGAGCCCACATGGCTTGACAGAGGCTTTTTCCATATGACAACAGCATCCTGGCATGGAGACACAAGAGGAGCAGGACTGTGACAACACTTCTGCATGACATCATCATGGTCCTGCCCTTCTTGCGTCACCAGCCAGCATGATCACAGGCTGTATCATTGATGGACTCCATCAATGAACCCCAATTGCACAAGTCTTCCATTGCAGCCGGTCATGCAGAAGGGCTGGAAGCTCAATCTACATGCTTCCTTCCCTACTGCAGCATGGGAAGAAGGCCGGCTTCAGTCCAGAAAGATGGAGCATGTCCCTCGTGCTCCTTTCTGCAGGCAACTGGTTGCATGCAGTGAGAAACATTGGAAACAGGCTCTCATCTCAGCAGAGGTGCTGCCAGGATTGTGACAGGACGACGCAGGGGAGAGTCATCATGCTGAGAAGGCCCGAGAGGATCATCTGTACACCTGCTAGTCATAGCCCCTTATTAATATGGAATTCTGATCAACACCATTTTAGTAACCCCTAGATTTTTCATATCTCAAAATTTTGCCACTCAAAGGGTATATTTTTCTAGACCAAGATTTTCCAAAACAAAAACTAGTCTATATTTTCCTAACAATGCAACCTGTAACCTTTAAAAAAACACACACACTCATCTACATTTTCATCATGGAATGTGACATTACAATATGGTATCTACTTGGACAAAGTTTAACACCTAACTATAACTTCACAACAGGTTCTAGAGATAGCCTCCCCTTTAATCAATTGTTAGAATAGAGAAATTAAGAACATGGACAACATCTTCTCCCGAGGTTCACTAACAAATACAAATTTTCCAAAACAATCATCCAAGCATCATAAGGAATAAAAAGCTGTAACTAGTTTTTTTGGAGAAACAGGGAGTGGGATGAAAAATATGATCGAGAAAATATATCATGCAAATCTCCCTTCAATGTGTTAAAACAGGACTCCCTAAAAGGGAGGGGGTATAATCCTTTTTAGAATGAGAACTGTGCAGTTCTGGGAGGGAAAAAAAAAACAATTCACTATTCTGGCTGTGTGAAGACCACAGCAATAGGCAAATGGAACTCATGCCTGGATGCACATGTCTCCATCTCTCCGCTCCCCTACCAGCTCCAGTTTTGTATGTCGGCAGGGCACTGAAATGGATGAGGCTGTTCTGCTGAAGAGATGGCAAGGATCTCATGGCTAAGTAGGGTCAAGCATAGCTTGGGCTTCAGCTGACCTTTCACCCATGCAGAAGCTGGTCATTCCAGGTGAAGGCTCAGGTCACACAGTTGCTTCTGTGAGGAAACTGGCACAGCAGGGGTACAAGGTAGTGTAGTTGATATGGATTAAAATATACCTCATTTACATCTGAGTTGCACTCTGAGTCAGGTCTGTGTAGCTTCTTCAATTGTTAGAATAAGATTGGAAATCTATGGTGAGTCAGAAATCCACAGCAAGTCTGCATACTTTTTAAATTGTCCAAATGTTTGCATGTGTATGATTACCACAAAGTCCTCAAAAACTTGGGGCACAATTTTTTTTGGGGGGGGGGGTTAGATCAAAATGGGAGGCATAGGGCCTTTATGCATTACACTGTGCTATTATTTCACTTTCAACCTCCTATGGAATCCTGGGGTTTGCAGTTTAGGGAGAGGCATTTAGAATCCTCAGCCAGAGAGCTCTTTGGCCTCAATAAATTACAAACCCCAGAATTCCACAGGAGGTTGAAAGTAGAATAATAGCACTATAACAGTGTGGTGAAGAAAGGCCCATAGCTTTATACTAAAAAGTGAATATCTTTCTGACACCCTGCATAATCAGAAATAATGACAACAAGGGAACTTGGCTGTTGTAGTTACAGCTGACAACGTCAACCCTCTCCCCAACCTACCTTTGCAGCCAGACAAGGGCCATTTCTGCACTAGACTATTTTAATGCTATTATTCCACTTTCAACATCCTATGGAATCCTGAGGTTTGCAATTGCATAGGATGTTGAAAGTGGAATAATAGCACTATAACAGTCTAATGCAGAAATGGGCAAGGACCCAACTGAAAGTTTTCCAAAGTGCTGCAGATCAGGATACTGAGAAACAATGCCTGCAGCATTGTCAGAAGAATCAGCTAGAGGGTCCTCAGGGCCCTGCTGTAACTGCTTCTTTCAATGCACGTCATGACCGGGAGAGTGCTACAGACTTTCTCAACACCCCAAATTGCAGCAGCTCAGACACGCTTCAGCTGAGATGCCTCAGTTGGTTTTGGGGGGTGATGTTTGCTTGCTAACTACCATCAACAACGAGCAGATTATGCAACTCATCAGTCAGCAGGTAGGTTGGTCTGTGCCTGGATCTGGACTCATTACAGATATGAAATTCTACAAGACACTACTGCATGATTCCCTTGCCGCCTGGGAGTGGGGCAAAACAGAAGCTGTTGACCCAGACATAGCCTTTACAGCCTAAACTTCCAAGGTTCCACAGGGAGACCCCCCTCAAAGTTCTGATGAGCACACAAGTCCTGGATTGAGAGCTCATGTCCAAACTACCAGCCAAAGTTGTGACAAAACTCAGGAAAAAAAAATGCACAACACATTTGTCTAAATCCTGTTGTGGGTCCTGACGAGGACAGCCTCATTGAACCAGTGGGATTCACCTATGTTGATTCACTATTCAATAACTGATTGAATGGATCCATTGTAACCAACAGGATGTCAACCATGCAAAGTAACAACAAAGAGGGAGGGAAGGTGGGGATGAAGCTCCAAAGTAGACTGGAGCCCAATGGCTAGGGTGCTGGCTTAGCTCTGTAATCAACCAGAATGAAGCCTCCAGCCAGGGTCTTCTGGTCCTGCCCACTAGCTGATGGTCTTGCCTCCCATTGTCTGGTGTTTTGTGCTCCTTCCCAATGCGACACAGGCCGCCAGGAAGGACAAAATGAAAGCCCAACCATCTAAGATGATGCCCATGGCATTATATCATTGTGATCTGCAGAAATGTCCAATAGTAAATCAAGCAGCACCATTTCCTTCATCAGCTTCTGTTAACAATGGGCAAATATCTGCCTTGCAAGTGCAAAAACTGTCCAACTAATAACATTGCTTCCTAGTGTCCTCTCCTCTGCTTTTGGTCAGCTGCTCAGGAGAGTTTCATAGAATGAAGAGATAGTGATGTCTCTACAATCACCTCCCTGCAGGCCTGACAAGTATAACATTATGATATATTTATTTACTTTTCTGTCCTGTCTTTCCTCCGATGAGTTCAAAGCAGCATACAGAGGCCCTTTCTGCACCTTATCTTCTTCCAGCGCTGGGGTGCGGGGATTGCGCGAGCAGCCTCTGGTGAAAGGCTCTTGCGTCTGGGGTCCTTTGGCTCTGCACAAGCTGCCTGCTTGTGTGAGAGCCCCACCTCTTCCTTCTGCAGTGCAGCCTGGGATCTTCCTGGGTAAGTGCGCGCGAGGCCTGGGAGCAATGCGCAATTGTGCACCATTTTCGGCTTCTAGCCAAAAATGAAAAGGTGCGCAATCGGTGCCTACTGGCCTCTGGAGCATCATGCGATTGTGAGTACATCGTGCAGATCGCTCCTCACAATCGTGCGACACTCCAGGCACCCTTTCGCATGGAAAATGCTGTGCGGAAAGGGCCAGAGTTCTGCTCCTTTTCTTCCACATTGTAGCCTCACAACAGCTCCCTGAGGTACACCAGGCTAAGAGAAAGTGATGGGCCCAAGGTCAACCAGTGAGTTTCAGGGCTCACTGAAGACTAGAGCCTCTTTGAGTCCATTTGAGAGAAGAGGGGAGATAAATCAAATCATATCAATCAATAAGAGCCAGGATGTTCAGACTTCAATCCCACCAAGTTTCTCTTTCTGTAAGCAAGTGAAAGACAAGACCATAAAAAATTCCCTGCATAAGGTTATTTGAAGTTAGTAAAGTAATACACATTGAAAGTTGTAAGTGTAAGACTCTGGAGTACAGAGTCAAAAACCAGCCAAGTATTGCATCATTGATTAAGAGTGAACCTGAACTGGCCTTGAACCGCTGAGTGCAAAAAACATATCCTGCCCCCACCCAATAAACAAAGGTCAGCCATCTCTGACTCAGTACAATATATAATGCTAAACATCTGTGGTTCTAATCAGCATCTGTAGGTCTAGCTTAAATTTCTATCAAGCTGATGTCAGGATCGCCTATTCTGTTTGTAAATGCTGTTCAGAAAAAGCTTTTTTAGAAACTTGTCTCAAAACTGGATTTTTTTTAAAAAAAATCCAACAATCAACAGCATTATCAAGTCCATGTTTGAGTATGCATTTGGTTCTTAATTTTTTCAAAAGTTTTCTCTCCCTCCCCTCCCCCCACCTAAAATCAAATGTTAGAAATCCCCATTGCTCTGGTTCTTTTTCTCTCCGTGCACAGGGTTTATTCAAAGAGAACACTCAGCAAGCAGGATACAGTTTGAAAAGGGAACAAACAGATTTAAGAAAGCACTATTCTTTGTAAGAGTCACTTTGCCTGCTGCAAAATTATGCCAATGAAAAGATTTTTTTTTTTTTAGGTAAAGTGCAATTAAGGTTGGCCTCTTTTGCTTAAATTAAAATAGGAGTGTAATGAAGAATCTGACTCCTTCCTCTAATTTTACAAGTTCAATGGTAATCTAACCATGCCATTCATTTACAGAAACCATTAATTTTACTGTGTGGTTGAAAGTGGAAGGGCTTTCTTTCTCTCATTTCTCCCCCTCTCTTTTGGGTCTTTGTCTGTGCACCTGTTTGTACCACTTTAGCATCCCATTTAAAAAACTTTGGGTAATCCTCTGGCACTGACCCTGGTGTGATAATACTTCTCTTATTCGGCAGCATAATTACAAAGGACAACGCAAATAAAACACATCTTTCAGTTCTACTTTTCACAGTCGAATGGACCATTTTTGCCAATCTTCAAGGTGAGTTGGTTCCCCAAACCTTTCTGTACATAAGCTAAATTCATCCAATGGGGACCTATGGCAAACAATGTAGAATTGTTGGCTTTAATTCACTTTGAGCCTGTCATAGTTGTCAAAACTTTTAGCACCATTACTTGTTTTGTGTTCAAATACCTTGTTTGTGAGTAAATTCCAGTGAATTCAAAAGCACTTCTCCACAAGTGTCTTTAGGATGGATGCTGTTGTGAATTAAGTGCTGCATACATTGTCCATCCATGTGGTCGTATCATCTCACTCCAAGTGGTTACATTCCATAGTGTGTACACACAGCAATGACACTCAATTAGCTATGGTAAGACAGAGTATATTCAGCAGATGTATACATCAGAAAGCCATTTCAAATATTACTCTTTACATTACATGTACAGTATGTGAAAGTCCTATTCAGGCATTCCTGAAGGGGTTTTTAAAAACATGCAAGGTGGACTGCTTGAGTTCGGCCCCTTCTGTTGCTGTTTCCTTTGCTTTCCTCATGTGAACAGCAATGTTCTGGAGAAAAAGAGTTCCTTGTATCTATGGAAGCTCTCTGTAGAATCTGGAACTTTGGGGAATCAGTCCCAGACGCATGCAGAGTCTCCATGGATAAAAATGTCTGCATTTTCAGAAAGTCACAGCTCACATGAGAAAACAATAGTAGTAGTCAAGGGCAGAGATGAGACTAGAGTGGTACCATGTCTGTTTAGTTTATTACATCCAGTTTGGGAACACTGAATAGCATGTAGCTATGTAGCATAGGAAAAGTAGTGATGAAGGTAAACACTTTTCATGCTAAAGGACTAACCTAACTTTAGCAGACAACATTCAGTAAATATTACACACAAATGTCTGTAGTAAAGCTCTGATGATAGGAACGGTGATAAACAATATAGAGTTGAAATATAGATACAGAGTTGAAATTAAGGCCATTTCTACACTACACTGTTATAATCCTGTGGCATTCTGGGGTTTGTAGTTTACTGAGGCCCAAGAGCTCTCTGGCTGAGAATTCTAAATGCCCCTCCCTAAGCAGCAAACTCCAGCATCCCATAGGATGTCGAAAGTGGAGTAATAGCACTGTAACACTGCAATGCAGAAGTGACCTAACATTTTATTGGTGTACTTCAGTTTCTGGCTATCCTGAACTGCAGGACTCTGGGAGTTACTGTCCAAAAGCAACTTTTTCAAGCTCTAGAATGACTTCCAAGTCTTGTCCTTTCACCTATTTCTGGTTCATATAATGTTTTGTATATTAGAGGAACACTGGTCCAACATCCTAAAGTAACTCATAAGTTGTTCCATAATTTCAACTGAGATTTGCAGGGAAATAAACCATAGTTATCACTAGCTAAAGCTGCAATTTTATACCCATTTGCAATCCTGTACCCACTTTTGTGGGAATAATCCCCATTGAATTAAGTGCAGTTTTCTTTTGTTTAGATCCATGGTTCTGAACATTTACTTATACAGGTTTTTAAAACTTCAGCTCCCATTGCTGACCATTGACCACATTAGTTGTGACTTCTGGGAGCTGAAGTCTGAAATATCTGGAAGACCAAGGGCTGAGACACATTGGCCTAGACCTTCATTAAGCTGTGCTGACACAGTCTCACAGAATCTTGAAGATTAGCTTCTTCTTTTTTTTTAATGGAATGAGCTTTCGTGAAGGGATATTGCTCACTTTATCAAATATATAGAGTATTGTCCTTAAGAGCCAGTTTAGGGTAGTGGCTTGACTTTTGGACTAGCACTCTGGGAGACCAGGGTTTCAATCCCTATTCACCCAAGAAAACCCATTTGGTGGCTTTGGACAAATCACTCTCTCTCTCAGCCTCAGAGGAAGACAATTGCAAAACCCTTTGAACAAATCTCATTGAGAAAACTTTGTAATATGTTTGCCTTAGGATCACCACTAGTCAAAAATGACCTGAAGGCACATAACAACATTATCCCCAATTATCAGTATATATTCACATTATAGATAGGCATAGAGTTGAGGAAACTGAAAATTGCAAAACCAAATGGCAATTAAATACAATAAATAATGTTGCTAGCAGTTTCCTACACTGCATTTTTGATTCTGTGACTTCCAGTTTATTAGATTTACATTTCAGTTGCATTACTCTCTCCATAATCTATCTCAAGGTGGCAAGAAGTCTTAAAGTATACTTAGGACTAATAGCTTTATTTTTCCATGAACTTTCACAGATTAAAACCAACTTCCTAAGGCTATTTCCACACTACACTCTTATAGCGCGATTATTCCATTTTCAATATCCTATAGAATCCTGGGGTTTGCAGTTTACGGAGGGGCCAGCCCCTCCCCAAACTGCAAACCCCAGGATTCCATAGGAAGTTGAAAGTGGAATAATAGTGCTATAAGAGTGCAGTGTGGAAATGGCCTAAGATGTGCTGATTAAAAGGTAATATAAAAATGAAAAACAACCTACTGTGGTCAACTGTACAGTATTTAATTTGCAATAGATTATACTTTTTCTCACTTTCCTGCAGGTTATCTCCACAGCTTCCAAGTGTCTGAGTGTGTGTGCACACATGCAAGAGCATTCATATATATGCAGTATGCATATCTGACAATGTACTAAAGATAATGCTCATTTTTAACTTAGTAAACTCAGAAAAAAAACCTCACACATAGCAATGATATCTTTATTAGGACAAGCAAGAAGCACAAAATGCATTAGGCAAACTTATAGCAGTCTTCTTCATCAGGCATGGATGTTAAAAGTCATTTTAGGGGAAGAATTGTGACAATGGAGTGTCACAGAGTTACATCATTCTTGAGATGTTAAAGCTGAGTTTAAGATGGTAGTGGAGAGAGTTTTGATTCAGGTAAAGGCCACATCCCTTGCTAGCCATGAGGCATTTTGGGAAACAAAAGCAAGGTAAGTCAATAAACTTTTTTCTTCATTGTCAGAAACAAAGGCAGTTCGTTGGAGAGCTAGCTGGTATCTGCAAGGTTACAAGCCCCTTTAAAGGCAGAATACAGCAAGTTCCTTGAAGAGCCTCTATTCGGACAGACCTGGAAACAAATTTAGGTGCTATAAAAGGCAAGGGGTGGCAACGATAGCCAATTTCAAATTGTTTTACTTTAACTGGAGGTGGAAAACCTCCGAAAGCCCCATTCTATGTGCTCCCTTGATGCAGCTGAATTTTTAAGTAAGCCATTCTGAATGATGTAAGGCTGATTTATGAAAAAACATACAAAGGATTTTAAATGTCCTGGAAAGGTTTCTTCATGGCAATCAAAAACTCAACAGATGAGTCTTCCCTATTGTGGCATCTTCATGTTGAGAAAAGCTTCATTTGCTAGATTTCTGCATACAGAGGAGTCCAATCAGTTGCTATGATTTTACCTGTTTCTGTCAGGAGGTCTGAAGCTTTCACCAGCTCATAGGAGAGTAACAAAATAGCACATAGGGACAAAGGGAAATTTCACAATACCTATTCTTACATATGTTCTCTCATGGGGAAAACAGGGTGTATGGCCATAAGCAGGCAAGTCTTTAAAGATCCACTTAAATTAGGGCAGTTATTTACAATTTGGCATGTTATCAGAATCTCTGTAGGGGAGAAATCTCAATGGGTCAGCCTTTCTTATACTACGAGAGCAACTGTTGTCTGACTTATGGCCCAGCTGGCAGGGCTGAAAATATTAAGAACAGCTCCTTCAAAGATTATTTTGCCACTTGTAGCTTTGGATCCATGACATACGGTAGAGGAACATAGTAACTGTGAATGGTGGTGTAAGGGCAAAAGTGTGATTCTAGGTAAGCCAAGTATGTGTGTGTTTAAATCATGCTAGGAGAAATGGTTGCCTGTCTAGTCCTGTGCAACCTGATCTAGGAATCAAGTCCATTGAATGTATACTTTGAATAAACATGCTGATTTTATTAGTTTTGTAGGGATTGGTTTGTGTGTATTTGGTCCTGGGGCCAAGTCATTTTGGTAGCTGTGTTCCAAAAAAGTAACTTTTCCAAACAGGGGGCAGATAATATTTTAAATGGCATCTGCCCATTCCCATTTATGTTATGGTCTTCTGTTCCTGTCCTCCAACTGTCTCAGGCCCTTTTTGCACGGCATTTGCCATGTGAAAGGGCCCCTCGAGCATCATGCGAATGTGAGGAGCGGTCCACACGACACACTCACAATCGTGTGACACTCCTGGGGCTAGCAAGTGCTGACCGTACACTTTTTCATTTTCGGCTGTGAGCTGAAAATGGTGCACGATCACGCATCGCTCTGAGGCCCCGCGCGCACTTGCCGTGCGTGTGACTCTCCGGAGCCACGGTGCTCACACTTCCTGCCCCAGCGCAGCCTGGAAAACTCCCAGGCTGCACTGCGGAAGGAAGAGGCGGGGCTCTCACGTGAGCAGGCGGGAGCTGCGGAGCTGAAGGAACCAGGATGTGAGAGTCTCTTGCTAGAGGCTGCTTGCGCGATCCCCCCACCCCAGCTCCATGAAAAGGTGCGTTGCAGAAAGGGCCTCAATTTAGCAGGGAAAATCCCAGTTAAACTTCTGTCATCCCACTTTTTCAGCTTCTTTCACAATGTCTCAGTTTCTTTTTCTACTTCTCACTCTCCCCACTGTTCTCAGCTTACATCAATTGCTGCAAACTGATTTCAAAGTGGAAAAGTACTTAGCACTCAGTCAATTCAGCAGGAGGGAGAAGAGATGAGGGGATGGAGACTTGCCCTTACCAACAGCAAATTACTGCAGATTCTCCTAGCTTGTGTGTTCCTTCTCATGAATAACTTTTATCACATTCTGATGCTGCTTGCTACATGTGCTCACCTGTGAAATACTGTAGCCTATGGCACTGAAAATCTGCATGTGCATGTAGTAGAGGAAAAATGCCAGACACATGTTTAGGCCATTTCTGCACTAGACTGTTACAGTGCTATTATTCCACTTTCAACATCCTATGGAATCCTGGGTTAGGCAGGTTAGGCAGGAGCATTTAGAAATTTCAGCCAGAGAGCTCTTTGGCCTCAGTAAACTACAAACTCCAGAACTTCACAGGAAGTTGAAAGTGGAATAATAGCACTATAACAGTGTAGTGTAGAAATGGCCTTAATGTATGGACCTATTTGTTGCTTATGACTGTGGGAACCCTGATCTAGCCTAGACCTACACTCACAAAACAAACAAACAAAAACATAAAAGCACTGTAGGGATTTTATCCACACTTATAAAAGAATGTGTGCATGCATGCTTATCACCATTTCACCCTGAACACATTGAGCTTGTCTGATTTCTGAAGCTAAGTAGCACTAAGTCTGGATAATACTCAAATAGAAGACCATCAGAAAATATAGCAGGTGCTGTATTGGAATGGGGCTGCAGTTCCATAGTAATGCACATGTTTTTCATGCAAACAGGCTCAATTACCAGAATCTTCAGGCTCAGAAACAATTCTGTCTGAAAACCTGGAGAGCCAGTCAGAATCTGGGCTGGATGGACCAACAGTTTGACCCACTATAAGGCTGCTTCCAAATGGCAAATACTATGCATTAGTGCATATGTGTTCATGCTCCGGACCGGCTGACCACGCACACACACACACACACACACAGAGTTATGGGGTGAGAGTTTAACATGGGAGAGTTTAACATGGGAGAGTTTAACATGGGAGTCAGAGAACATCATGTGTCAGCACAAAGCTACACTGTCTCTGAGGCTATTTCTGCACTACACTGTTACAGTGCTATTATTCCACTTTAAATGTCCTGTGGAATTCTGGGGTTTATTGTTTAATGAGACCAAAGAGCTCTCTGGCCGAGAATTCTAAATGCCTCTCCCTAAACTGCAAACTCCAGGATTCCATAGGAAGTTGAAAATGAAATAATAACACTATAACAATCTAGTGCGGAAATAGCCCTCGTCTCTGGAGCACCAGAAAACAAACTTGCTCCTTTTCTTTTTTTACATCATCCCTTCAGATATTTAAAGATGTTGAAAAGGTTCTGTGTGACCCAGAGGCTTCTAGTGGGTCTTAGCTTACAAGTTTCTTCCTGCCAACCTTCTCTGGGCTCCTGCTGATGAAGAACTTTGGGTAAAAGACAACAGCGTGGAATTCATCCATCCTGCATGCAGTGTTGACTCCATCATATCCATTTTCCACTTTAACTGAGTGCCGTTTCTGATTATTTCTGCTTCTATCAGCCAAAATAAACATCTGACTTAAAACCAATTTTAAAAAAAAGATATTTAAAGATGGACAGTATGCCACCTCCAAATCTTCTCTTCCCTTTCCTTGAGTTCAGCTTATCTTTCCATACCATCTAATACAACATACCATGTGCTTTGATACATAAGGTAGAGTGCAATTGTGTGATTGTGTCAAGACACGATATGTTGTACTCGGCTTTGTATAATACTTGATTTTATAGAGAGGAGGGCAGAACTCAAGACAAGGCTTTGGTTTTAGTTCCCTAGCTGTGAAGCAGGAAATCCAGTGCCCAAAGAAGGAAGGAAGGAACTTCCTTTACACTCTAGAACCCGGAAAAGCTACTTTTTTTGGATTACAGTTTCTACTACTCCTACTCCTTTGGATTAGATTTTACCACCAGCCATGCTAGTTGGGAAATTCTGGAAGTTGTAGCCCCAAAAGTAATTTTCCAAACTCTCCACTGTAGCCTGACCACAATCCCTGAGAAGATACCATGTGATGAGAAATAGATTTGATTCTCAGTAGTGGGGGGTCAAAAGAGCAGGAAGAGTTCACCTGTATTTCCTACATCACTAGTGTTTCCTCTGTCATTGGAAGTTGCTTAGTTGGTACCAAGATCTTCTTCATCATAGGTCCTGCTGTAGGTGCCTGACTTTCTGAAATTAGTTAGTGCCTAGAGATAGGGCCTCCTTTTGTAGGGGACAAACTGCTTTGTCTTTTGGATGGTCAATTAAAAGAGTTTCACATGTCTGGTTGCTTAGCAAATCAGAATGACAATTACTTGGTTGACACATTAGTTTCTTAGTTGCATTGCATGTTACTATGGTTGTTTTATTTCATTTTTGTTTTGAGTCACTAGGGATGTAATGAAGATGAAAAAATGAGATGAAAAAAGCAAGGTGCATCCTATCTGTTTAGAGTGCCTTACTATATACATGAGAGCCAGCATGGTAGAGTGATTTGAGTGTTGGACTATGACCCTGGAGGAAAGCTCAAGTCCCTAATCGGCCATCCAGTTGGAAATGATTTGAAGGAACACAACAACAACATACAAGTTGCTTGCTACATATAAACCACCTACCACAGGAACAGGCATTTTGCTAGTGAAATATAACTGCCTCAAATGATTTAACAGCATATTTTTGTAGTCATAACTTCCATCCTTTTTTTTTTTTAAACATGATTTTGTTTTCTAAGCCAATTCAGATATAAACAGCTGCTGGCTATGCTGCCTTGCTAAACTCTGTCTGGAACATTTTTGATTGAGTCGGGCACAGATTTGTTATTTGTTGCAAAGTTCAGGGATTCCGTCGATACCTCTGAATGAGTGCTAAATCAATACTGACCAAACAAAAGCAGCATTTGGGGACATCTGAAGTTGCATTTTTTACAAGAAGTGAACTATGGCACAATTCAACTACTTTGATGCGTGTATAACATTTACTGGTAGAAGAAAAGGGAGCCCCTGATGGTTTTTAGAAACAGTGGCTGTATTATTCACGTGCTAAGCCAAACCTCTTCAGCTGTAGAACCTTTGCAGTACCAACAAGTGTACTACCCCATCACAAAAAAAAAACCCCAACACACACACACACACACACACAAAACCCCCACATGCTTCTCTCTCTCTCTCTTTTTATAAGTATTGACATTCTTGTGCAGTATTAGGAGAGCTAATTTAGCTTCTAGTTCTAAGAATTTTTTCCTTGAATCTATAGCCAGTAATTATTGGCATTCAGGGGTACAAAGGAAGAAAACAAAGAGCACAAATTCTAGCACATTCATGTGGGATTGGGAGTTGAATTAGGATCTTCACACCCCATTGAATTATCAGCCCCCCTATTAGAGCCTTATTAAAATGGTAATGATTATATGCCAGCTACAGGCAGGCTGCCGCACCTGTCAAAAATACCCCGATTATCCTGTTCATTCAACTGTCTGGCTCTTGAATTTATGTCTCAGGTTTACTCCACTGTGAAGTTGTCCCTCCCCCACAACCATGACTCACTCCCACATTAAAAAAAATGAAAGAAAAGATACAAGAACAAACACTTCCGCAGAGATGACGGCAAATCCTCTCTGGTTTACTTCATGCATTGCTGGTTTCATGATATGGTACCTAGTATAACAACAACAACAAAAAAGTTTTCACTGGATTTGACCACCGTGAAAGAAAGAAAAATCCACAAGACCAATGAAAAAGTGTGTTGTTGTTTTTTTTTAAAAAAGTATAATGAAAATATCCTTTAAAAAGTCCACAGCTACTACTCCAGTGGTCTACAAATCTGCTGCTTCCCTTTTTTTCTTGGTTTAATTAGTTCCAAAAGACAACAAAGAATCTTGTGGCACTTACAAACTGGAAAGTTCTATTTTGGTACAAGCTTTTGTAGATTCTAGTTCACTTCATTAGATCTGTGAGTGGTGTAGAGATGAGGCCAGTTGAAGGCCACCAAACACTATGTCAGATAAAGCTTATTGTTCATTATTCTGTTAGTGATTTTTGCTACAACAAACTAACATGGTTACCACCTATTCATCCTGTAGCTGTAATGAGAGGCCCTGGGATACAACAGACAGAATTCCTAACCTTTCCCCTTTTTCAAGGATATTAGACAGATTGAAAGGGAAAAGATCTGAAAAATAAATCCCAGTCTCATCTCAATCATTTAAAAATCTGTGGTGTACATCCAATTGTTAATCCCAGCCAGAGTAGACCCACTGAAACCAACAGAATTTACACAGGTGCTCATTTAGCAAATTCCCATTGACATGGCTGGATAGCAGTACATGTGAAAGGGATCTAGGAGTCTTCATAGACCACAAGCTGAACATGAGTCAGCAGTGTGATGCGGCAGCCAAGAAAGCCAATGCAATTCTCAGCTGCATCAAGAGGAGTATGGTGTCTAGATCGAGGGAGGTACTGGTACCACTCTACTCTGCTTTGGTTAGACCTCATCTTGAATACTGTGTCCAGTTCTGGGCACCCCAATTCAAGGAGGACATGGTCAAGCTGGAGCAAGTCCAGAGGAGGGCGACCAAAATGGTGAGAGGCCTGGAAGCCATGCCCTATGAGGATAGACTTAGAGAGCTGGGTGTGTTTAGTCTGCAGAAGAGAAGGTTAAGAGGGGACATGATAGCCATGTTTAAATATCTGAAGGGATGCCACGTAGAGGAAGGAGAGGGCTTGTTTTCTGCTGCTCCAGAGACCAGGACAAGGAGCAATGGATTCAAGCTGCAGGAAGGGAGATTCCACCTGAACCTCAGGAAGAACTTCCTGACGGTCAGGGCTGTCCGGCAGTGGAATGTGCTGCCTCAGAGTGTAGTGGAGTCTCCTTCTATGGAGGTTTTTAAGCAGAGGCTTGATGGTCATCTGTCGGGAGTGCTTTGAGGGTGTTCCTGCATGGCAGGGGGTTGGACTGGATGGCCCGTGTGGTCTCTTCCAACTCTACATTTCTATGATTCTATATTAGTTGGGGCTAATAATTGGATTAGAAAGACAGGTTGATGTAGTGTTTTGAACATTGGACTAAGGGCCTGGAGGTCAGGGTTCAACTCCCCACTTGGCCATGGAAACTCACTGGGTAACCTTAGGTGAGTCTTGTACTCTCAGCCCCAGAAAGCCTTGTGATAGGGTCACTTTAGGGTTACCAAAAGTTGGGAATGACTTGAAAGCACGTGAGAACAACAACAGCAACAACAATTGCATTTAGTCCTGTATTAAGTTACATACACCTCATGATTTTAGCCAATGGTTTACTAAATTCATGAAGAGGGGAACATTTCTCTTTCAGCAGGTTTTTATGTGAGCTGGGGAGCTTTTAATTTGTTTATTAATCTGTTTTTAAAATTGCACATTGCTACAGGTTTTTATACTTTTATATGGTTTTAATGTTTTTAATTGCTTTAAATGTTTTTAATATGTTTAACTTATTTTTAGGTCCCATTCTGGGAGAAAACGCAACATACAAATATAATATATCTATATATCTATATCTATATATCATATATCATATCTTTCATGACTACTGGAAAGCCCCCCATTTATGTACTGGTATTGTATTTCAGTTATTGTATTGTAACATTTAGGAAACTGGAACTTCTCTGAGGTAGAGAATTTACCGTTTCCTTTTCCAAAGTTGAATTCCAAACTATTTGACTTTTCTACTGCTCTGGAGATATTGAATATATAAAACAAGAGCAGCAGAATTTTTCCTGTGGGACATCTTTTTTAATTCAGCCTCATGAGTCATAGCATGAACCAATACCTGAACCTCCTTCACTGAATGAAGTCACACCCTGTATCCACAAAAGCAACTGAAATGATAATTGCACTGCAAAACCAGTGATGTTATCTCTCATTAAGTTACAGCAGAAGTGGTCAAAGTGAGGTCATGGTGCCCCAGCCCTTCTAGATTCCCCAAACTGCCTCTTTTCAGATCAGGGGAGTGGGGAGAGGATGACTTGCCCTCCTGAAAGTCTTCACTGTTTCCCATTTAACTTTTCAGTAGGGAGCAGCCTCACTTTCCACCATCTTTGGTGAATACATCAAGCAGAAAAAGACTCCTGGCACTTCTGGCTGTGTGGTTGTTTGTTTTGCCTTTTTGGCAATCTGTGCAGCTGCTGGATCCACAGCAGTTGCCCATCTGAGCTACAGAAGGATCACACACAGACAAACATTGAGCCATTTGTCCCCCTCATCAGAGGTGTGTGGCAGACTCCTTGTGGTTATCTCTGATCACTGACTGGTAATAACCAGAGGTGTAGCAGACTTTTTGCACCTTCCTGGCATTGCTGCCCAGGGCACATACCCTATTGCTCCACCCTAGATACACATCTGATAATAACAGTCCAGACTTTCCTTAGCAGTGTTCCAGCCCTCCAGTGGGGAAAACACAGGGAAGCCAAAGCTGGCGACTTTGGCTACAGTAGGGCTGTGACAACGTAATGTGTTTGTTGCAGGTAAGCTTCCCTCCAGGTAGGCCAGCAAGAATGCCCAAGTACAGTGAAGATGGTTCCTTGGTAACAAGCATCAGTCTCAGGGATATTTCTGAAGCTGGTATCTGGATCAGTGTAGCTTCATAGCAGATAGATTTTCCCAGGATGGGTAAAGCTTATTCATAACAAAGCCATTTCCCTGGATGAAACAAGGACCAGACAATGGAAGGTGTGATTACACCAGCCGAACTCACCCCCCACCCCCGCCATGGAAAGGATTGGAGGTTTGGGTCTTCTACTCTATCTTGATTCCTCATTCCTGTCCCACTGTTTCCCTTCATGCACTGTGGAACTCAAAGTAGCTCCCAAAAAACAAAATTAAAACCAACAAATTTAAAATGGAACAGGGGAAGAAGATGTAGCTGCAGAGCCAATACCAAGAGGAGCATGTAGTACCAACAGGTTGTTGTAAACTGGCAAGCTAAGGGTTCCCTCTTGTATTCATTCACATAATTTGCAAATACCAGAACAGTATTTCAGACATTATTTAAAGCAATACTTACCAGGCTATCTAATAGCCTGGTAACAGGAAATTATCTTTTTTCCAATATGCCAGGGTCCAGTACCATATTTGTGCCCATTGACAGAAAGTCCTTCTTTTTTCCCTAGAAATTCAACAGAGATCAGCAGCCAATGACCCATAGACTGGCACCATACCTTGGACACAAGGGGGAAATTGTAATTATAACTGTTAACCACACCATCCATTATCACAGTACGACATAAATCTGTGGGTCACTCAGGATTGGTCTGACCATTAGGTAGATGCAGTGGTGGCTTGTGGCTTCCATGTCAATAGGACAGTGAATCCACTCTGAGATTTCTCTGAAATTTAAAGGCGCTATCAAAATTTCTGAACCTATTTAGCACCATGGATAGCTCCTTTAAACATTCAAGCCATTTCCATGCTTTCACACACATTTCCCCAGGATTCCACAGGAGGTTGAAAGTGGAATAACAGCAATATAACAGTCTAGTGTGGAAATTAGGTCAGACTTAAAATCTGTAGTGGATTCCTTATCCCACTGATATGGAATTCACTAGCTGCCACTGAGCCAGTGGAGGCGGATGCCTTAGGCTACTGATTTGTCATAAAAAGACAACACATTTTTATTAAATTATGATATTGTAACTGCATACTTGCTGGCAAGGAAAGGCATTTTGCAGATCTCCTTTCTCTGATGCCAAAATATAACTTGACCAACCTGGGGTATTAATATGCACCTTGATTTTCAGGCTAAAAGTACCATTTACTGTTCTAAAATACATAGCAAAATATCTTTAGGGATTCCCTGCTAGCTTCAATAAATACATTAACCATTAAATCTCCCTTGTCTTGAAGTTCCACAGCTTCTCTACAGAAATCATGCAATAAAATCAATAAACCCAAAGGCTAGCAATCATTTCCAGTTTTTCAGATCGTCTTTACAACCTGTTTCCATTACTTAGAAATTAAGGTCATTTCCACACTACACTGTTATAATGTTGTTATTCCTCTTTCAATCCTGTGGAACTCTGGGGTTTGTTGGTTACAGAGGGGCCTTTAGAATTCTCAACGAGAGGGCTCTTTGGCCTCAGTAAACTACAAACCCCAGAATTCCACAGGATGTTTAAAGTGGAATAATAGCACTATAACAGTGTAGTGTGGGAATGGCCTAACCCTCCCAGATATACATTAAGACACTACCACTGTCTTTACCCTTTTGATACAAATACACGTTCTCTCACACTGGGAGATATGAGAATTGTTTTGAAACTTTCTGGTTAACATATAACAAATCCTTAGGAGTGTTGTTTTTTTTCACATCAGCATTTCCCTCATTTTCCATATTTCATCCTAAACTATATATAGATGACAGCAGTTTAATATTAAATCATGATTTACAAAGCAGTCCAAAGTCAGACCAGGGAAGAGTGGATGATCCATCTCTGCATCCAGTCCTACCTTTAGGTAAAATGGGGCAGTTATCTCCTCTGGAAGATGCTGCGAAGGAGCAGCAAGGTACTGTTGAAGAAAACTAAGTATGCCCACTAACGTAGCTCCCTTCTGGTTCAAAAGGAAGACACTGTCCCATCCCTTCTTTTGAAGGAAGGTCCATCTGACAAAGAAGCTAATTTTCCTAGTGCAAAGTATGTACATCAGATCCATGCAGGCCCACCATAGGGCACCATCTTGCTTCACACAAGAAAATTTCTTCAGTCCACCATGATTGCACCCCTGGCTCATGCTGTAGAGGACAGAATGAAATCCCCACCCCTTTTGCACTATGTGCACAGCTGAAGAGTCTGAAAAAGAAACCTCTTGGAGGATCTATGGTGCCTATTCCAGGTTGGGCCCTGAGGCTATGGAACAGTCCAGTGAGACCCACTAACCTGGAATAGGCAAGTGTGAAAACTGAAGGTTTTTAAACGCCTCCTCTGATCTCCTTGGATCCTACATGAAGTGAGAAGGATGGCAGTGTTTGGAAAGCTGCCATTTGCCATTCTTGGGGGCCGAGGAAATGCCTGATGTTGCCATTCTTTGGAGACAACCTGGCCATCACTACCAATTAGGGCTTGAAAACACAAGCAAGGGAAGAATGACTGGAATCAGGATGCCTTCTCTATTGTGTCTCAGGTCCCCATTCATGTCACTGCAGCTAAAGCAGCAAAAACAATCAGAGTACAAGATTAAATAAAAAATGTATTCACTTGTTACTCTCATTGAGCAGATTGATCAAGTAGCATTGAGGCTTGTGTTTTCAGAAGGCAAGCAAACCTGCTACTTTCCCCCATCATTCTTATACAGTGTGTCACTTGTCCATCATTAGCAGGAGCTGAAGGTTAAATACACACCATTCCCTGAAATGAACTATGCTGATGGATGTCTACATGCATATGCCATTTGTTTGAACTACAGGAAGATGGATGGGCAAAAGACAAGGTAATGATTTGTGATGGGGGTCCCAAATTTGATTTAAGCAATTAGATTACCTTTCTAAGAGGTCTCCCAGGAAATCTATTAAAATACCATCTTCCCTTGCTTTCCAAAGCACACAAAGGCTCCCTAGTAACTGTCCACTGTCTGTTCCTTTGTGACATTCTGCATGATCCCAAGACAAAAACCATATGCTGCTGGTTAAATGGCAAATTGGCCAACAAGGGGCAGCTATTCTTTTGGTTACTTGTCTGTGAAACGTAGGCCAGCCAGGGATTGTTTGATTTCCTTTTTCCTACAGAAAATAACAGTTTTAATAATTGTGCAATCAGTTTGCTTCAAAATACAGAGGAAACATTTTTAGGCTATATACCATGTACATGAAATCTACTGCTAGATTCCTTTCTAGGACATATCACTGTGCCTGAAATTTGAGACTGTGGGAGTTAACCAGGATGCTTTTTATTCTAGCACCCACGGGATAGGATTCAAAGTCATTTCTTTCTGGTTTAAACCCAGCAAAATGACAATGCACGTCCCTCTAATTACATAATTAAGACTTTAAATATCTGAACATATAAAACTGTGCTATTCCTACGGATGGATGGATAAAGAAGTCTGTTTTCAGATAGTCAAGTTTTGCATGTGTTGTTCATTCATTCCCCTTGGATACCCTACTGGCACCAACACTCATTTCATTTTGGCATCAAGTGTAAATTTAGCTGTTCACCAAGGCCTTTGGGCCATATTAACTCATCACAAATACCATAGTTTTAAAAGAGATCCAGAATGGTGTAGGGGTCTGAGTGCTAGATTGTCATTATGGTGACCAGTGTTCAAATCTCTGCTCCCTGAGTCTGTTACCCCAGGTAACTGGGGCCCACCAGCAATGCTAGTCCCTCTGTGACATGATGGGGAATATTAGCTCAAAGAGGAGGCCCGTGAGAAGGAGGTAACCTAGCCAGATCTTTTACACCTGTGTATACAGGTACAAGTCCAGGGAAGAACCAGCTGGAGATTCAAGAGTAAGTTTGTTTCTTTTATTGGGGGAATTAACACACACAAGATCCAAGCAGTCCCACAATCTGAAGGAAAAGAGAGAAAATGTTGAATACAGAGAGTTCAGGGTGACGTGGGTGACATTTACCTATCCAGAAGTAAAGAGACCAAGTGATGTGGCTCAGACCAAGGGTCCAAGGGTAGTATCCAATGGGAATCAGAGCAGCAGAGTGGCAGCCAGTACACCAAAGTACTACGAGTTATCTGGCCCAAAGCCAGGGTGTAAATACTCTTTTTCTGCCCTGAAGGAGAAGATGTTAATGGCTCTCCAGCAGTGTAAACAATGGGATCTGGAATGAGCTAATGGTCTTAGCATTAGGTAACAAAGGACAGATGGAAATTGTGATAGCTCCTTAATGGTGGGACAGAGGAGGTGACAAAAAGAGAGTTTCAACAGACAAAGGGAGAAGGTTGAAGACAATCAGTGCATCTGTGGAAGCAGTTTTGGGCACCATTTTTTCTAAAGGTCAAGTTGTTGAGGGATATCTGCAAATCCATTATCACTAGGGCTTCCCTGACCATGACCTGGCCATGCCCTGAGGTCTTGATCTGACCTAGTTTTGCAGTCAGTTCCTCTTTGCCAGCAAGCCTCACAGTCATAGTCATATAATTTATATTTCATGCCAGTTGAATACATTTTGTCAATTAAGCCATATCATGAAGTAGGGGTATACAGCCAGATAACAGTCCTGAATAAGATGTGAAGGAAAGAAAGGTCAAAAAAGAAATATAATCTGACTGTGACAGAGTAATCCCGCCCCCCACAACACACACACACACACACACACACAGAGAGAGAGAGAAAATGTAATTTAATTGTTCACCTAGCCCACTGTATATTATCATTTCCAGGGCACTGACATCCATCTTGTTAATCAGTTTGAGAGACCCTGACTGGATGAATCCTGGACTGTTGAACATCTTCACAGGTCAGAACATATTCTGTACAAAATGTCACATCATAAATTTTGTCCAAAAAACAACTTTTTCTGTGTCAAAACAACATTTTCTGTGTAGAAAATATACTTACACAATTTTTTCCCTGCAAGAAAATATTGCAATTGGGGATTTATTCTGCAGAAAATTCACAGGTGGTTGATTTGCAAAGAAAACATTTTCTGCACAAGAAATAGTATTTTTGCCTAGAAGCATTACATGTTTTCTATGCAAAACTCCAGGTGACTTTTGCACAAAACAAATCTTAAATTGTGAATAGGTTTCAAAAACTGCATGATTTTCAAAAACTTTCTCACAGAAGGAGGGAAAAAATTAAATTACTCATTAGTTCCTTCAAGAAGAAATTTAGTGAAGAATTACATCCCAGTTGGGTCAAAATGTAAATGACAAACAAAGGGACAATGTTGATAGTAATGATTACAATAAGGTTTCCCTGAGACCATCTGTCCGAAGCTCCCCTCCCCACCGGAAGCCGGTGCTGCCCCTGCCTGAACAATAACATACCTGTTGCTATGGAAGCACATTCCACCTTTTTGACTGGAGGTGCTCATTTGTTCTAACATCACCCATCCAACCTGCTGCAGCTAATAATTTGAGTGGTGATCTCTTCTTTCTTCTAAGCAACTGTTCACTCATTGACAAAGTTTTTTTTTTCCTTCACAAATCCTCTAGTGTTATTGCAATGGTGTATATAGGCTACAATCTTAAACACACATATTGGAGAATAAGCCTCACTGAATACGGTGAAATTTACTTCTAAGATACATCAGGTTACCCTATAAATTGACAAAAGCTCATATGACTAATGAACTTGGGAGCAATCATCACTTAGATGGATTGAGCTCTAAACAAGTACACATACGAGTGTGCAGAAGCAGGGGTGTAGTTACAATGAGGGGGGAGGCAACATGAAGACATTGTCCCCCAAAATAAAAATTCTGCCCTCCCAAATAAAATTTTCCTTCAGTTCCAATTTTCAAGCATTGTAATAACTTAAAACTTCAGTTGAGCATTAAGAAATACAACGTAGGCATCGAAAGAACAGAAGCAGGCAAAGTTAGCCAAAAGAATGTGAACTCAGCAGATATTCTAGGCATGAATGATTTTCAGTGCAATGCTGGAAACTTGGGGACAGAAGGAAAATTTCACTGCAGGGGAAAGCATTATTATGTTAGTGGGCAAGGCCCTCATTTTGTACATGCAAACCCAGTAGCTACACCCTAAGCTGTGACATTTCTTCAACTGAGTGACTGTCCCCATCGAGTATATGGCCATTTCCACACTAGACTGTTATAGTGTTGTTATTCCACTTTCAACATCCTATCCTGGGGTTTGCAGTTTAGGGAGGGGCCTCAAAGGATGTTGAAAGTGGAATACTAGCACTATAACAGTCTAGTGCAGAAATGGCCTATAAATTAGCAGGACTTAAAAAGTGTTCAGCTTTGGCTCAGTGGCCACCTGTCATTTTACTTCAAAGGTATTTGTCCTCTTCATATTGTGCCTTCCATTCCAATTTCCTTTCTGTGCTCCTCCCTCCCCCCTTTTTTAAAAATAGCCATCCACTTTCCTCTCCTAAAAAAATCTTACCATTTGTCAGTCACTGCTTCCTTACATCCCTCTCCTTCTCTCCTTGCCACCACTTTGGAAGGAAACAAAACAAAAGTGTAAGCAACCGAACCATTTGTATTTCATGGGCATTCACTCCCTCTGCCAACACGATGGCCCGAACGTTTGGCAGGCAATATTGCTCGGCGAATGCGTGAGCTGATGATGAATGGCTGTGAAGCCTTTGTGATTGCTCATGCTCTATTGTAGGCCAAACAATGGCGGAGGACACAAGTCTGGCTGGGGGGAGCAACGGATAAAACTGTTGGGCAGAATGGCGGGCTCCTGCCGACATGACCACTTGTTGACACTGAAAGGACGCAACAACAAGTGAGCAGAAACAGAAACGATTCTGTTCACCGAGGCTATTAGTTGCAATGTGTGGTACTGGAGCGGTCACTCCCGATGTGTTTCTTCACTAATGAGCTCTGAATGCCCTATTAAACTGGGCTGCTATAGGTCCAGAGCCATTGGGGCAGTGGTATGCATGAATGAATCGCCCAGCTCCTATTGGCTGGTTTGATGGAGGAAGCAACTGGCAACACTCAAATTTAAACAGGACTGACAGTACAGTTAAAAGATCATTAATTAGAGTGGCCAAACAGATAGAGACTCAAGGCAGACCTTATTGACAAGATAACATTACTTGGCTCTGAGCAAGTTCAAGCTTGCCGTCTTTTCTGAGCTTGAGCTGCAGCCAGCAGAATCTGCCCTCTTTTGTTTCTCTGGAAAAATTATTTTTGAACAGAATTCATACTGTGTTAAATCTGTGGTGCATCTTCACCTTACCAAACAAGGGGGGGGAGACATGCATGCATATATATACTCTACAACTACTCTTCTAAAATATTCACAACAATCTTGGGTTATAAGTAGAGTTGGGGAAGAAATTCAGTTGATTCACATTTTAATGCCAAAATACCTTACTTAGCCATTTTGAACCAATACTTTAATTGAAACCTAGTTATACTTTGAAATTTGTAGCTCACATTCCATTTTTTTTAGATATGGGTATAAGAGGGGGAGATGCATATGTTACATGAAAAGCACTTATTAGTAAAAATAGCACTGGAAATTCAAAATATATAGAAAATTGCTTCTTAAAATGTGTATATTTGGTAAGATTAGATATCAAAATGTGCCTAAAATATGTATGAATTTTCAAGCAAACATTTAGGGAAAAATCTCAACACTGATGAACCAAACTTAAAATCAGGGGGGAAAAATCACAGTTTGAAACTAACCAAATATAAGAGTCAGAAGATTGAGAAACAAAGGAGAAGAAACAAACTGATAGATTTCTCCATTCCCAGTTATATGCTCTGAATCTGACCTATTTTGGCAAACCATTTTATCAATCTTTACAAAAAGACAAGTGTTAGACTACAACTCTGGTGACCAGGACCCAATTTCCCACTCAGTCATGGAAGCCCACTGGGTTACCTTTGGTTAGTCACACACTCTTAGTCCCAGAAAACCCCATGATAGATTTACCTTAGGGTTGCCATAAATCAGAAACAACCTGAAGGCACACAGCAACGAAGTCATATTTGAATCCTGGCTCAGTGGAAACTGGGGCCTGTTTCTTCTGACATCTATTTAAAGAGCCAGCATGGAATTGTGTATTTAAATTTCAATGAGAAACTTTACATTTTACTCTGAAATGGGATTTGTGAGATTTGAAATGGGATTTTAAAAAGAAAGAAAGAAAGAAAGAAAGAAAGAAAGAAAGAAAGAAAGAAAGAAAGAAAGAAAGATGGAAATGGAATCCTGACGTTCAGTGAACTTCAAAGGTATGCAAGATGTATATTTCCCTCTCCTGTTCCAGCAGCCAGCCAAGGTTTATAGCAATCCAATTAGAGTCTTTTATCAGCAGCCACAAGCAAAGTTTATAACAGACAGTTACTGGTCGTTGTTTTCCCAGTCCAAGTATGTAGTAAATTCACTGCAACAGTCCCACAATGAAGTCCATACACAAGGCAATGGTCAAGGTTTCCAGGGACATGAGCAAGGGATCTGAGTGTGAGGCATGCTGTTTCCACTCATAAGATCAGTTGTCTGCAACATCTTCTTCTCATCCTTTTCCCTGTTTATATAGGCTGACATCCTCTCCCAGCTGTTTGTCTAATTGCTATGTCCTTTCTATATACTGCTCTGACTCTTCTGGGCACTCCCTTTTTCACCTATGCTGGCTGCTGTTAAGTATTGTCCCATTCATGTCTCTCCACATTTCCATACTACAGTCTTATAGCGCGATGATTCCACTTTCAACCTCCTATGGAATCCTGGGGTTTGCAGTTTTGGGAGGGGCCGTCTGGCCGTCTGGCCCCTCCCGAAACTGCAAACCCCAGGATTCCATAGGAGGTTGAAAGTGGAATCATCGCGCTATAAGACTGTAGTGTGGAAATGGCATCTGTGTTGTGGCTGTTGGGAAAGGTCCTGTCTGGGTCCTGGGATGGGGCATGACAATCTCTCCCTTAATCTTTCTCTATAAGCCTGTCTGTGTCTAGGGAGACCCTTCATTCAGTCCCACCACCCTCACAAGTACATCTGGTGGGATCAAGGGAAATGGCCTTCTTGGTGGCTGCTCCCAGGCTCTGGAAGTCACCTCCCAGGGAGGTTAGACTGGTGACTTCCTTCCTATCTTTTCGTAGTTAAGGTCTTTTGTTTGAGCACGACTTTGTGAGCTGACTGGTCAAGGAGGAAGGGCTTTCTGTATGCTGTGTTTTTTTATGTTTGTTGTTCTTTTTTTAAAAAAAAATGGTTACACTTTAAACTGTTTTTAATTTAATGGTATTATAATTATATTTTGTAATTTTGTAAAAAAAAATTTAAAAAAAAATAAGCTGTATCTGTTTTAACTTTTGTAAGCTTCCTGGAGTCCTGGACTGCAAAAGAGGCAGGAAATCATCATCAACATCATCCTAAATTTCTTATTTATTTATTTACACCTCTTATTCAAGCCTTTCATCTTATTGCATTTCTATAAATCTCTGGTTATCTAATGCCTTCCCCTTCCCTCCTTCCTTCCAACCAACCTAATCCATCTGAATAAATTGGACTGCACTCTGCCATGTACAAAAATGCTTTTTTTTTCCTCTTGAAAAGGTAACTCAGCTGAACCTTCATGTATTTACTGCTATCCAGCTTTCCCTTGGTGGGCTGAACTCACATTAAGCTACCAGAGACTGTAAATAGGCTTTGAGATTATAATATGAAAGGATGTTTGTGCTAGTTAAAAAAAGAGTACTAATTCATGAGGAAAGAGTCCAGAGTTCTTATAATGTATCCTGGTTGATTGGGTATTTAGAGAGCACTCATTCAGATAACAGCAGCAATAAAATAGTACACCAGAATTTTTCTAAAAAAGAGAGATCTGGGTGGATTGGTGGGGGTACATGGGTGCAAGCTCACCAATGGGACACTGGCTCAGTAAGAACAAACAGTTCTACCCCAATCACCCAGTGTCTGCTATCGGAACGGTTGCAAGCTGCACCGCCAAACTTTCTTTGACAAAAGATGCCTTGAAGCTTTTCTCTGCCAGTGAGTTAGAACACAAGCTCTCTTGTATCAGACCACAGGTCACTCTGTTTCTAACACTGGCCAGCCCATAAGCAAGATATGAAAGAACAGTGTTCCATCATCACTTATTCTCAAGATACACAACATGGAAGTTCTGTTTATATAACACAATGAGATACCACTTCATAGTCCTTTCCTTCATAAGGTTGTCTAATTCCGCTTTAAAAACCACTACAGCCAGTGGCTACCACCATAACTTGTGCTGATGAATCCCATAAGTTCATGGCTGAACTGTTGTTTCTCCCATCTAAGCCCAAAAGCAGAAGCCATTGTGGGACTAGCTGATTCCATGTGGAAAATTCTATCTTACAATGAATGACATGCACCCAGATCTATGGCCCTTTCCGCACACGGCTATTAAGGCGGGCCAATGTGTCTTCCCATGGAGGTCTTCTGCACCTTGGAGCAGACTAGGACCCTTTCCACACCTCACCCATTTTCAGTGCTGGGGTGTGGTGCTCACACGAGCAGCCTCCGGAGAGAGAAGGTCTTGCTTCCCTGTTCCTAAGACTCCGCATGAGCTTCCTGCTCATGTGAGAGCCCCGCCTCTTCCTTTCGCACTGAGACAGGAAGCGCGACCAACCCGGCTCCCAAGGCTCCACATGCAAGGTAAGTGCACGCAGGGCCCCAGAGCAATGCACAACCGCACAGCATTTTTGGCTTCAAGCTGAAAATGAAAAAATGCATGCGCGGTCCATGTCAGGCCCTGGAGCATCGCGCAAATGTG
Source organism: Ctenosaura bakeri (assembly GCA_948474755.1). NCBI lineage: Eukaryota > Metazoa > Chordata > Lepidosauria > Squamata > Iguanidae > Ctenosaura > Ctenosaura bakeri. Next base: position 26,969 of record CAOLHI010004966.1, on the reverse strand, counting down.
AGTGCATTATGTGGACCACTCCTCACATTAGCATGACACTCAAGGGGCCCTTTCACATCAGAAATGCCATGCGAAAAGGGTCTACATTCGGTTTATTTACCTTCATTCCACATGTAATTCCCATTAAATGCGCCCCCATGTGGTGGTAAAGCACGCTATTTGAAAACTGGAAGAAATTGGTTTTCCAATTTTCCAGATTGATCCAATTAGTACTTTCACAGTGGTGCAGACACATACATTCACGCCAATGTGAATTAGTGGTCAGGGGAGGGCTCATGGGAGGGGCCAGGGGGTAGTATGGACTTACACATGTATGCAATGACATACTAAACCATGCAAAAAAAAGGGCCAATCACAGCCAACAGGGTGGGGTGAGGGGAGTAGCAGGAGTGGCCACGGTGGAAGCAGTGTGGATTCATGAACTCGCACTCCTTCAAATCAGAACGGAACATACGTAGTAGCTGTGCAGAAGGAAATGAGGGAAAGTCCACCTTGTTTCAAGCCCAGAAAATCCGGTAAGAAATGGCATTAACCGATTCACCAGCCTCGTGCGGAAAGTGCCTATGACATACAACTCACCATAAGTCAGTCAAATAAGCAAAAAAGAACATATGGAGAAAGATTTATGTTTGGTCTGAAAAACTAATTTGCTATTATTATGTGAATGCTGAGAAACCTGAATCTGAATTACACAAACTTTGGAGAAATTAGGAGCACTCCTTTCCTTTAAGCTACTCAAAAAGGCAAGATCTCAAAATAATTTGTCTAGTAGGCTTTCCATCTATTGCTTTTACATAAAGCCACTCCTTGATTTCATTATGACCTGTAACACTGCTTACTAACATATGTTCAAGAGAGTAATTCATTTTACATTTCAGCTTCTGAATAAAGATTCTCAAAAGAATGTTCAGTATGTATTTATTTATTTATTTATTTATTTATTTATTTATTTATTTATTTATTTATTGCTTGCTTGATTTATACATACTTTCTCCTCTGTTTCCTTTGGATTTTTTAAATGTATTTGATACTGAGGAATTAGTTTCTTTTTTAACCTATCTCTTTATACACTTTCTTTATTGCCATTATAAATACACACATTTTTCTCAACTTCTGTCCCTCAGATGTGAGTTCAAATTATCAGGACAGTGATAATGCAACATAGGAACAATTTTTTTTCGAACTCATATACGAATGGTTAGCACAGCAGGTGGAGTTGCAAATAAGTCCTTATAATGCCAGTGCTATCATATTAACCTTCAACTTAAAATAAAAGTACAAACATCCCTTGTTGAAAGAAGAATTCAAAGCAGCAGCATTTCCACAAAGTTTCAATGAAACCAACATACGTTCACATGCACAAAATTCAGATGTTTGTAGTCTTTGATAGTTCCCTAACATATGGTCAGAAAGAAGCAGATGGACTGGGTCACAACAGTGGGAAGCCAAAGAGAGCGTCTCCATTGTTAATCTGACCCAGTGGGCCAACGCTAACAGATTCCCCTCTGACCAGGCTATTATTATCCCAGAGAATCTGATAAGAATCTGATACTTGCATTTATTTGCCCTCAAGTAATTCTCACATGCGATGCCTGATTAAAATGACCTTTCTTTTGCAGCTCTGTTTATCTTCAAGCTGGAACATATGAATCATAAAGCAGCCTCTGAACACCCTCTGTCTGCTTTGACTGTTTTTTTTTAAAGAAACCTTTGTATTGATCCTGAACTTACAAACAAAACAAAGCACACAGCAAGAGGGATTCACTGAAGGACCAAGCCTGTCCCTAGATGTTTCACTGCCTGAGGCAAAGGACAGCTTCCTTGTACAGAAGCTGATCTGTCTGGCAAATGAGTCAACACAGGAGATGGGACATCTGAGAGCAGCAAGCTAACTTGAGGGGTGCAAGGCAGGTTCTGTGGCATGTACACAGTCCTGTCTTCTTAAAACCTTGTCAATATTCCTTGATGTCATATGATGTCACATCAGATGACATTACCTGTCACCAGAGGCAGCTGCCTTTCTCTGCCTAACATGTGTTGGCCCCATCTGGGATGAAGATCCTTTAAAAGCTACTTATCCTTTCATGAACTACCAAAGGTAGTCACCATATTCTTTCCACAGTTTCCCATGACCTCTAGGAAGTGTATGGTAGCATTCTTGTTTCCTTCAGCATCATAACTTTGAATTCACTTCCTACATAAGAGGCCCCAAACTCTGGCCCTTTTTGCTATGTGAAAGGGCCTCTGGAGTATCACACAATTGCAAGGAGCAGTCCACATGACATCCTCGCAAGTGCTCAACGCTGCCCAGGCCAGCAGGCACCGATTGTGCACTATTTCATTTCTGGCTTGTAGCTGAAAATGGTGCGCGATCGCACATCACTCCAGGGCCCTGCGGGCACTTACCATGTGTGTAGAGCCTCCAGAGCTGCAGCACTCGCGCTTCCTGCCCCAGCACAGCCTGGGAAAATCCCAGGCTGCACTGTGTGAGGATGAGGAGGAGCCCTTACGTTGCCTGCTCGCCAGCAGGCAGCGGCTGCGAAGGCAAAGCAACGGGGACGTGAGAGCCTCTCGCCAGAGACTGCTCACGTGATCCCTGTGCCCCAGCGCTGTGAAAAGGTAAGGTGCGGAAAAGGCCTCTGTGTCCTCCATTGTTAAAGTACATAATTATACTGCACAACAACTGAAACTCCTCAGACTGTTCGTAAAACATAAATATTTTTTTTAAAAAAACATAAAATGTCACATAAAAAAAACTAAACAAAGAAACCAGAAAAGCAGAGGGGACTACAAGTAAACATCACAATACAACTAGAAGGAACAGCAAGAGCAATGTTCCCTTTGTTTAACCCATGTTGTTTTGCATGTGGCCAAGACACAGTCTAATTTTGAAGCAGAGAACCTTTGGACCTTCTGATGTTTTCAACCACAACTCCTGCAGTACCTTACACTTGACCATGCTAGTTGAGCTAAATCAGAGATTTCCAAATATTAGAAATAACATTTCAGAGGTATCTCTAATAAAACAAAATTTATCCACTGAAATGTATCAATTGACAAAGAACTAACCAAGACACCTAATAGAATGTGATGAAGAGAAAAAAAAGATCTCTTTGAATAAGGCTTATAAAGTGTACTTGCACCGTGCACTTTGAATGGACACAGTGTTTTGCATTTGTCAGCAAAGGTCAGGGGACCTCCACATTTTCCTCCATCAGCTTGACTCTACAAAAATGCCCTTGTAAGGCACATGGTGTTCTGTCATGCCTGGAAGTCATTCAGAAGGGTATGTCCTGAACACTTGGCAGGGTAATCAGTAGCATAGTCAGAGCAAGAGTTTCCATAATCTAATACAGGCTCATCATGTCACAGACATTGCATCAAAAAGAAGTAATCAATTCAGTCTTCTTCCCCAGTTCAGACCATGATGACAGCTGTCCATGGCCTCACCCCTCAGATGAGTTGAAGTTTTGGACTTCTATACCATTATGGAGTTGTCTAAGAGGTGGTGTAGTATAGTGGCTTGTGTGCTGGACTCTGACTCTAGGAGACCAGAGTTCAAGTCCCTGTTCTATGGGCAAATCACCTTCTCTTGGCCTTAGAAGAAGGCACTGAAAAATCTCCAACAAATCAACCTTGTTTTAGCGCCTTAAGCTGGAGCTATCTTGAAGGCACATAACAGGGGGATTCACCAAGTGTCTTCTCTGGTGTCTCAGGAAGATATTATTTACAAGAGATCAAAGGGCCTTAAGCAGCTGATACCCTACTCTCAAAAGAGAAAGGTGATTAGAAACTACTTTTATACCAACTTAGGGCCTTTCCACACTACCCTGTTATAGGCCATTTCCGCACTAGACTGTTATAGTGCTATTATTCCACTTTCAACATCCTGGGGAATCCTGGGCTTTGCAGTTTAGGGAGGAGCACTTAGAATTTTCAGCCAGAGAGCTGTTTGGCCTCAGTAAACTACAAACCTCAGGATTCCATAGGATGTCAGGAGTGGAATAATAGCACCATAACAGTGTAGTGCAGAAGGGCCTTTGGTGAGTCCAGCTCACTACTGTTTGTCTTGACTGGCATTAGTTCTTCAATGTCTTCAGCAGAGATCTTCCCTAGCTTTGCTGCCTTTGAGATCCCTCTCTAAACCCCAGGATTCCATAGGATGTTGAAAGTGGAATAATAGCGCTATAACATTCTAGTGTGGAAATGGTCATAGGTAGCCTACTTCCAATCCCCAAATCCATTGTATTTCTGCATCTTTGTGAAAGGTTTGGGTTTTTTTTAAAGTCCACACAAACATTTGTATACATTTTGCATATTACATTTTCCTTTTCATTTGTATATTGTATTTTTTGTAGTCCACTTATTTGTACAAGCACTTTCTTCTAAACATTTTTTGTAAACAGTAGCCTGGATCTTATTGCTAGCTCTAACTAGCATAGATCCATTGATCAATGGGATTTACCTACATGTTGACTCACTATTCAACAGTTGAATAAATAGGTCTACTCTTGTCAGAACTATCTAAGGCCCTTTCCACAACTTACCTTATATCAACTCTGTTGTGTGGGGATCCAAGGAAAGCCTCCCCCGGGAAGCCAGCATGACAGAAGCACTTTCCTCCACATGGGCTGCCTGCTGGATAGGAAGAAGCGCAATGGCTCCACCCCTCCCTTCCGCAGCATAACCTGGCAGTTTCCCAGGCTGTGCCTGGGGAAGGAAGTGCAGCCATTGCACTTCCTGACATTTTGCATGACAGGTAAGTGCAGGAGGGAGGTGGGAGGACTGTGCAATTTATTCTGCGCCATGGGATCACGACAACATCATGCAGAACCATTGTCATGATCCCATCGTAATCCTGTGGCCGTTGTGGGTTGGGGCGGGGTGTGGAAAAGGCCTAACAGGATTCCATCTCTTTCCTTCCTGACGTAGATATATTTATACATGCACTTCTTTAAAAAAAAATAGAAATTGCAGGAATTTCGAATTAAGGATAGAAATTACATGTTAAAAAGTGAACCAGACAGATTTTGCCTCATCCTGTTTGTACTACAATGACATTTTGAATGAGAACCAGTGAGGCAGATCCATTCCATTCCAAGGGCCCATGTTAAAGCTATTTAAGCTACTTATTATAATACTTCATGTTTTTTCCCATTTACGTCAGATCATGAATTGATCTTTACGAATTTACTACCATGTATCATCATGTAAACCTTTCATACCTAATATTATGTTCCATTCATACAGCTTTGCTTGTGACTCCTCTGATATACAAACTCTTAGTAGTGTTATTCCAGAGAACCTTTATTAGAAAACAGGGAAATGAAGAAAAGAACCCTTCCCCCCCCGAAAAAAAACCCTTGATCTTATCCTAAGGTTCAGCCTTTTTCCATGCTTTGAGCACTATAACATTTCAAAGCAGAATGAAAAGGAAGTGACTATGTGGACAGGAAATCTGAATGGCCAGCAACTGTAAAAAGAGAAAGTATTATTTGTCCTACTGTATTTAGTCTAATTCCTCAGCTAAAGCCTATCTGACATGGGAGACCCTACCAGTAGCAGTGTTACTATTGTTATAGCCTCTTTCCTCCCAGGAGCACTCAGTCTCACCACCATGGAAAAGTAATGCCATTGGAGCAATATGCATTTGCATTTTTGTTTAAATTAAGCTAGTTCATTCTAAATCTGTCCTGATTACTATATTAGTAATAAACTGACCAATTTGCACCCAAATCTTTTATTTCCCCTTCTTTTTTTTCTTTTCTTTTTTTGTGTGATGGAATTTCCTCATTTATTTTGGCAATGTCTAAGTGTGCTTGTTAGTGACTTAAAAACTATGCCTGATGAAAGTTTTTCTTTCACAAACCTCTCCCTTAAGAAATTTTGCAATGCATGGCATGTTCACAAAAGTGTACCCCATGAATGGCTGTTGGGAGTGCTACAGCAAGTTGTAGTTTTATATACAGCACTACTTTTTGCTAGGTAGGTGAAAAAAGCAAACTCAATAATCCTTGAATCCACAGTACTATTGTAACCCAGATATTTTTAGCAGCATACCTAGCTTTAGAGTTTCAGGAACAGCTAGACCTTTCCACCTGCAAGTGGAGGTCACTAATTGAATAGAGAGAGAGAAATTAACTTTTTCTTGCAGCCACATCACTGGCCCATCTAATCCAGTAGTCCAACTAGAGTAGCTCCCTGGGTTCTCAACAGTGGTGGCTGTTGTCTCCAGTGTCAGTGGAGCAGTGAATCCACTCTGAGTTTCAGTCCAAATTTTCAAGGAACGGTCAACAGTACCAATAGGTGCAATGCCTTGGATAGCTCCTTTTTGGTTCATTCTCAATTCCAGAGCAGATTCACTGAACCACCAACATCAGTGTCATATTTCACTGAGAACGGAGAGAGGCCATGTAGATAATTTGTTGTCCACAGGTCAAGAATCTGAGGGATCAGTCACTAACTGGGAAAAGCAAGACTGGCACAGGGATGTGCAAAAGAGTAGCCAGGTCCCATTCTAGGAGTCAGAGGAAGAGACTTCTAGCAAGGCAGAATTCCCAAAGTGGTTTTGGTGTCTTTTCCACAGAATGGGAGACACAACACTGCTTCCAGTGGCTGACAAATGTTTGCTGATTGTTCAGACAGGCTGATTGTCCAGTAAGAAAGGCTGAAGCAGCACCAGCTAAGCTGTAGGTGTGCCAAATTCCTCCCCAAACACTCTTAGATTGGTGAAAGTCCAAACACATGTATGGTAGGAGCCACCACATCTGTACTGGATCCTTGCCCCTTGCTCCTCCCAGCTCCTGAAAGCAGCTAGAAGGGGGCTGGCCAAGTGGGTAAGGGGAGTGGTGAATGCCTCACTGCAGCAAAGGAAGTTTCCATCTTGCCTAAAAGAGGCTGTGGTGAGGCCATACTAAAAAAGCCCTTCCTGGATCACTTCACTCTGGATAATTATCAGTCAGCCTCTAACATTCCATTCTATGGGCAAGGTTCTTGACTATGTGGTGACCTCCCAGCTCCAGGGGTTTCTGGATGAGACAGAGGCAGCTTTGGTCCCCTTGGTGGATGGCCCATGCAGGAAACTGGACAGAGGGAGTGTGTATCTATTGGTTCTCTAGACCTCTAGTGGCTTTTGATACCACTGGCCATGATACTCTTCTGGGTTACTTCTCTGGCATGGGACTTGGGGGCACTCTTCTGCAATGGTTCTGGTCTTCCTGGAGGGGTAAACTCAGAAGGTAGTGCTGTTGTGTTCGTGTTTGACCCCCTAGCTGCTGGTCTATGGGATCTCTCATGGCTGAGTTTGTCCTCCATGCTGTTTTAACATCTGCATGAAAGTGCTGGGAGAGGTCATCCAGAGTTTTGGGGTTCAGGCAAGATTCTGCTGCTTCTGTCTTCTCCCCTCACTGAGTTAAATAAGTGCAAACTTCTTTTGTACTTCAAACTCAGTTTGCAGTAACTGAAGTAAACCGAGGACAAAGAGGAAAGTGGTAGAGTGAGAGAGAAACTGGGACATTTTAAAAGCAGCTGAGAAAGTGGGATGACAGAGGACTGTCCCTATGAGATCAGAATTGTTGGAGGATATGGTTTAACTGACATTGATTGTCAATGTGTTCTGCCTGATGGTATCATCACAATGGATCCTCCTTAGGTTTCAGGTTTGGGCCTTGAAATCTCATGACCTGGAATAATACTGACCCAATAGACCGGTCTACCATGTTAATTCCTATCACATACAACAAGAATCTCTCGGAAAAGAATGTTCTCCAGAGTCTCCCAGAAGATGTGGAACTGCTGAAATGTCCAGGGCTCACCAAACAGCTTCATTTCACTATTTCAAAGCAGCAGCACACTGATGAACAAACCTCATTGCACTAACTCATATTCTGTGATGACAATTCACTTCGGTGATGCCGGTGTGCACATTGTTTACTTTTATTCATTCTGCAAAGTTCATCTTCCCCATCTGTCATCATGATTGTGTGCAATCAATTAATAACTCTAAAAGGACTATATTACTCTTGACGTTTAGGCTTTCTTTAATGAATGTTCTTCTTTCATAGCACGGATAATGGGAAGGAAGAAGGAAAGCTTTTGTGATTTCAGTAATACCACATTTGTGGGTTTGTTCCCTCTGATGCTTACTGATCTATGCAAAAAACAAAACAAAACAAAAAATAACTCCCTTAAACCACAAAAGCGATACAGGCAATTTGTGTTGACTGTGTGTATGGCTTTGGTAAACAACCTCATCCTCCAGCTTTCCATACCTTGCTGGCTCTGTGTTTGTTCTTTGATAAAGCTAAATAGAGCCTGAAAACATAAGAGAGGGAATACACAAACACACTTTAAAGGAACAACATATCCCTTATCTACCTTCACTGTGTACAAAGTTCACACAATGAATGCTACAAATATTTTACTTTTGTTGTCTTTCTCTTTTCCTTTCTTTCCCTCCATTTTGGGCAGGGACACATAAAGAAAGCATACTGAACCAAATTCAAAATCAAGTTTCATTCTCTCTGTGTGTTTATAGACTGACCAACAGACAGGCCATTTGTAAATATCTACACTGGAGATCCAGTACAAGGCATTAGAAGAAGATAAGATTTTAAATGTGGTTTAAAGGGGTGACTCAGAATCAAATGCTCTAGGCAAGACTGAACTGCAAAAGTCCCAAAGTAACATAGATACTTTGAAACATAGTGGGGGAACAGGCAATGGCAGAGATTGGAGTGTGTGGGGGGGGCAGGAGAAGGCAGGGCTACAGTGTGAAGGGCGTGGCCACTGTGTGTGGAGCATGGCCAGGGGGCATAAGGGCGTGGCCAGGACATATGGGGGTGTGGCTACAGGCCGGGACGTCCCCAAAACATTGTCACCCGGGTGAACTGCCCCCTGCCCCTATGCAACTGGGAACAGGACCAGCTTAAGGACGTTTCTTTGTAATTACATGTACAGAAACTGGCTGGTTGATTAGTGAACTCTTAACTGCAGCAAAGCTAATGACACAGCAGCATACTTTCCAACTGATTTGGCAGGGACAGTCTCAGTTAATCCCTCATCTTACCACTTTTTCAGATGCTTTTAAAATGCCTGAATTTCTCCCTCCTCCTACTTTCCCTAGTTGTCCTCCGCTCATTGCAGTTGCTGCAAGCTGAATTCAAAATGTGAAAGTAATTTGCACTCAATTGACTCACCAGGGGGAGAGGAAAGGAGGGACAAAAACTTGCCCTTTCTAGTAAGTTCAGGCAAAAGCAAACTGCTGCAACCTCTCCTAGCTTGTGTTCTTCCTCACTAATAACTTTTGCCATCTTGATATTGCTCGGCCATACAGTAGATAATTTCCACTGACATTGAGCATGGCAGGCTAAGTTAAACAACCTGGGCATACATATTTCTGTCTTTTGACACCTCATTTCTGTTCTCTTCCCTTCAATGTCTACTGTCTGGTGGGATTGTCTCACTCTGCTTAATGGTAGCGGCAGCTGGTTGGAAAGATGCAGGAGTAGACAACTGCCTCTTGTCCCCCAAATTGTTACTGTTGTTGTTGTGTGTCTTCAGGTCATGAGCATAGTTTCTGTTCAGCCTCAGAACCCTTAACTCAAATAAAAATGTAAAACATCTCACAACAATGATGAGGCTCAAATGGTATTCTTGGCTTAAAATCATGGTGACATGTTTTGCATTTCTATTAGAGTTAGGTGTTCTAAGGTTGAACTGCAACTACACTCATGCCTCATGTCACTATTGGCCACATTTGTTGCAGCAGGTGAGAAGTAAACAACACTTGAAAGGGTTAAATGTACATCTCTCTCTCTCTCTCTCTCTCCCCTCCCTCCCCCCACCTCTTCCCCATGTGTGTATATGTGTTCGTGCAGTCTTAATTCAAATCTGCATCTTGATTTGCCTTTTGTGATGCATGAGTGTCCACTGCACTGCTGAGCTAAGCTCTGGGGCCATACCAAGCAAGCAAAGCACCAGCCAGATTCTCTGTGGCAGCACCAGTAATTTGTTCTGGAGCTGGAAAGGAAAAGGACAATATTAGAAATATACTGCCTGGGGATCCACTTGGGCAGAATCAACTCCTGGGTGGAGGTTTTCTCCTTTGTGAAATGCATGCATGGTTTCAATTTGTGCACTCTCTTTCTAGATAGTGATTTCTCCCTCCTGCTTTTGCTTCAAGAGATACTAGTGAGATGAGTGCAGACACTAGATTCCCTAGCATGAAGCTTTTAAAGCACCTTTCTTACCAGGAGATGGACAGTGATGACAGTCAAGAATCCGCTTGTAGGTTGTGAAAGAGTGCACTAGAATAGGCTAGCCTTGAACTTATCTATTCATTTTATTGACTTTTACATCAGCCAAATGACATCAGATTCCAATATTAGATTGTTGATATCAAGTGCTTAGGCCCACAGGCCAGAAAATACCTGGGAGTAGAGAGGTCGACAGGTAGGAAGGAATAAGCCACCCAGTCAGGCATTTCAAGAGCCGTCAGAGGGTCTCACAGTGCAAAGGAGCAGCCCAGTGATAGTGCCTGATGACAAGTTGCCCAGACTAGAAAAGATACCAGCAATTCAAGAGCTATATAAGGAAGAGATATGTACAGGACATGCTTGGTGTGCAAAAGATCCTAAGTTCAGTATTCAGCCTTTCCATGTTTGAAAGATCTGCTGCTAATTGATGCTGATCATACTGACCTTGGGTCTGAACTGGACAGTTTCCTATAAGATCACTATAAAGCTTTCCATACTGGTTTTTTTTTATAACCATTTTACTCAAATTCAAATATAAAACAAACAATTGTAAGTGTAAGTTTACATGAATTATTTTGATCTTCTACACTGATCTAGATTTCATTTTCAATATCTCTTAACATGCTTATATTATTGTACCACATTTTACTGCTAATATTATATGTTGGTTCTTGCATTTACATCTCCACATTCCAGCTTCATGATATATATCCAGTAGCCCCCTCATTAATTATCTTAAACCATGAATTACTCATTTCCATCTGACAGTACCCAGCAATTACCCATTACGATTTGCCATTCTTTTTGAATCTCATCGTCTGATTTCCCTTTTAATCTCTGAGAGACCATATAAGCATTTTCAATAAGTATTCCCCACCATTGTTCTATTGTGGGTATTTGCTGAGTTTTCCACAACTTTGCATACTCAATACGAGCTGTTGTTATCATATACAGTATTATTCTCCAATACTTATTTATACCAGTACCTTCTAGTACATCTGTCATATTTAACAAGTACAATTCCAGTATCTTAAAGCTTTCCATACTGTTTTAAGGCTGAATGCAGAGCAGGCTCTGACATTAACTCTTTTAAGATTCATTGTTTAATGAGGGAATGTGGAACAATTTTTTGTCTAGGAATTCATTTGGCAAACACATTGGCAGTAGAGTAGGCACATGTCAGCATTAGGTGTTGGCACATCACAAAGTGCAGCAAGGAGGGAAACCAGCAAGACATCTTATTTCCAATCAACTGCTGATCAAAATAATGAGACTTGGTCTGGGGGAGAGGAAGCACAGCCTGGTATGAGGTGGTGGCACCTGGAGGAGAAGCTACAGTGCTAAATGGTGATCTCCCCACAGGTTGTGCCCAGCTTACAAGCTAGGTGTTCTTCATCCCTGGTATAGTGTGCTGTCTTCTAGCACAATCTCCACACACATGAATGCAAAGTAATGTGAAGCAAAACACCCATCAAGGTCAATGGACATAATGGGTACATGACTGCATGGGCACAGGGGCACACTTGTTGCAGTGATGTATTTAAGTCAAGTCTCAAGTCCTTGAAGATACTTTAAAGTCAAGTCTCAATTTTGGGAGCCAACTTTATACCCCAACCTATATCCCAGAATTTCTGGACATACTCCAATAAAGTCAGTTTTAATAATTTAAGCTGAGTTGACCCTCCACATTTGCGATTTTGCTCTCTGAAGCTTCAGAAGTGGGGAATAGGAACCTTATTCCCCCTTCCTGAAGCTGGAGGCTTTTATGTCAAAGGGCAAAGAAGAGTCTGCAGCTTCTGAGGTGGGGAATAGGATTCTTCTTACTCCCCATTACTGATGCTTCCTCCTCAAGCCCATTGCCTAACACATTTGCTGTTCTCCTTTGAGAAATGTATCCTGCACTCTGGGGGCAAGTGTTGTCTTTTGCTCTTAGAAAACTTTTTAGAAGGCTCCTCTGATATGCAGCAGGGGCCTATCTTAAGTCTACTGCCTAACTCATTCGCTTTTCCCCTCTGAGAAATGTGCCCACACTTTGGGCTTGAGACAGACTGTCATGTGATCAGTAGGCAAAAAGATGGAAGTGTTGTTCAAAATTGTAAGGTTTCCTGATGAACATGTTACGTTACTGAACCAAGGGCAGCAAGTCAGTCACTAAAAATATACAAGTCTCGAGTCAAGTTGAGTCAGTGCATCATTTATTGCCGAGCTGAGTCCAAGTCAAGTCACTGAAGTTACTTAAGTCCGACTTGAGTCCAAGTCAATCAACTCGAGTCTACATCACTGATTTGTTGTATCCATTGACTACAATGGGACACAACACTTTTTTTTCTTTTACACAGGGGTTCCTGGATTATTAAATGTTTATCCAGTTAATGCTACAATTTAGATATTCTGAGTGAACTACCAAACTGGTGTAGCAAATTCTCTAATTCTCCCCCTTGCAATGTTTCATTGTAAACCTATGAGGTCATCTCTGCTGTAAGTTAGGGTGAGAGTTTCATCACCACATGGTGTTTGCCATGGTTTCTGTTTTGTTTTCTATTTTTGGGATAACATTTTTCAAAATCTTTCACTAGCCATACTAAGAACATTGAACTACACTTTGGCTAGAACTGATTATTTATTTCCCCTCATTTCTTTGCACCCAAACCTTTCTTCATCTTTGCTCTCTCCATTACCAGATTTTAGAGATCGTGCACTATTATGTAACAGATGGTCTGACAGACCTCCGACTCTTTGCTGCAAAGGCTAGCTTGGCTCAGAAAATAGCAGCAGTGGAATAAGTATTCAGAAACATAGACGCTCATGAATTTTAACTCTCTCGTGACAAAGGAATTCAAGGGGGAAGGGCAGATCTATCAGTTGCCGAAATAATTAAAAGACTTAGATGGCTCTCTAGGATGGAGTATCCCCTCACTGTTACAGGCTGTTTATACTGGATTAGGCTTGTTCATGTCCCATTCATCTGTTTATGAATCACTAAAGAACAAAACAATGAGTTAGTCTTAATCTAGAAACTGATACATTCCAACAAGCATCAGTTGGGGATGTTCGTTTAGTCTTTAATTAAAAGTACAGTGTGATATCAAGATGGGGCATGCTGCAGCAAAATGAGTAGCAATTTTAATTTTCACTTTTATTGCTCTCTTTGCATTTTCATAGATCCAGCTGGTAAAATAACAGCTTGTTCTGAGGATTAGATTCTCAATTAATAGTGAGTTACTCAGTCTCAGCAATTAAGAAACAAAAAATCTGCAAAGGTTGGAGTGATTTTCTGGTGGTTAAAATGTAATATATGCCTATTTTTTCCTATGCTATATATCCATATTGTCTCTTGTAAGGGCAATATTGTAGTTATTATTTTTTAGATGGTAAAATATCGTCAAAATGAGCTTTCTTTGCCATTGAGACCAGGATGTGGTAATCATGTACATACTTTTCACACAACCAAGATTCCCCTGACAAAAGGTGGGGTGCTTTTTTCTGTCAAGGTCCACATTACTCCAGTTGAAATCTGTCAGGGTCTGCATTTCAGTAGTGGATGGAGAAGGAGCCAAATGTGCAAAATCTGCAAAGTATGTGGAATTGTAAGTAGTTGAAGGTCTATACGTTTTTTGCATCTGCAGGTTCCTCACTCTGGACTGAAAAAAACATTATTGAAGAAATCATTACTTATTATGCAAATCCTACAGCTAGCTGGTACCAGAGGAAGAGGAGATGGAGGAGGTATCAATGAAGATGTAGGTGGCCACAAGTGTTGTGATGACCAGGCAGTAAAAGGAGGACAGCAGTGAAAATTGTATTTAATAGGAAAGAAAGCTATCTAGCTTTTAGGGCAGCTTTGTCTTTTGACTAAGGCCATTTCTGCATTAGACTGTTATAGTGCTATTATTCCACATTCCACATCCTATGGAATCCTGGGGTTTGCAGTTTAGGGAGGGGCCATTGAAACCCCTCCCTAAATTGCAAACCCCAGGATTCCGTAGGATGTTGAAAGTGGAATAATAGCACCATAACACTCTAGTGCAGAAATGGCCAGAGAGAGCAACAGAGATAGATTCCTTACGTCAGGGGTGTCAAACTCAATTTCATCTTGGGCTGCATCAGCATTATGCTTGCCCTCAAATGGCTGGTTGTATCCGTAAGACTATATAAATGTATCTACTCATTTATCATATTAAATAATTGCCTCTGCTTTTGATTATTACTGGTTTTTAAACTGCCTTCCCTCTGCATCAACTTTTCTTTTCTTGGACATTTTGGGGTCATTTGGTGGTAGTTTATGGTCCCTTTTCCTCTGTAAAGTGACATAGAATTGGTCAGTATATCCTTTCTGCTCCCCAGACTCTCTCTGTGCCTCTTTCTGCCTCCCAACTGCAGCTTCAGGAGAGGTGCGAGGGCCACGTGAAATGGCCTGGATTTGACCTGCGGGCCTTGTGTCTGACACATGTGCCCTAGGTACATGCTGATCCCCATTTTGGTGTCACAATTGTAGTTTTGGACTACAGTTTCCAAAATCCCCCAGGCAGCATAACTACTAGCCATGTTGGCCAAGGAGTTCTGAGAACTCTAGTCCCCAAAAGAAACTTCTTCCAGGCTCTGCACTGTGTTTAGAGAATCAGCCCAAAGATATAATAAATGAGGAGTCAACAACATTTCAGCAGTACACTCTTGAAACAACAGTACAGGACATTTTAAAAACTGACACCTGACATGTGTCAGCTCACAACAGAGGGTCTGAAAATTAAAACCTCTGGCACATCTCCTTGGATGTAGTATAACACTACAAGAAGTGAAAAGGAAACTAACTTCCACACCACCCTTACCCCCAAATGAGCCATCGCTGTCTATACAGAATGCAACTGTTCAGTCAAAACCACGTTGTGATCTGATACAAATGGAACTGTCTTGAGCAACAGAATTTGCTTTTGTGCCTTGCTTCCACAAAGAATGAAAGGAGGTCAGGCAGAGAGAGACATGAGGGAGGGAACTGACCATTCAGGACAACAGTGGCATTCCCTCCTGTCTGCTCCAGAAACTAATACTGGCAACTAGCCCTGAAAACAGCAGGTGACTGGCTTTTCTAGCAATGTGATGTGGTGCTGCATCTACAGCAGACAGCCATAGAAGACCTCTTTATGACAGTCTCCCAGAGGTAGGACTACGGTGTATATAAAGCTGCAGAGGCCACTTCATATGTTCCACACATAGATTATGCATTTCACATCACCCACCCCAGAGCTTAATCCATGCACATACATGTGATCTGAACTGCCACATGCGCTCAATGAAACAGACATACATCTATGGTCATCTTACTTGCAGCTCTGTATGTAGATTTCACATCTTTTGTGATTTCTGATCACAACAGAAGCACCTGTTATTTGTGTGTAAAATAGCCAAGTTATGTGTTTTGCAGTTTACAAAAAAACATGATGTTGAGTGAATTTCAAGTTCTTGAGAAAGGACTGCCCATGGGAGGCATTATTTGCTAACTGCTGACTGTGGTAATAATCGGAAGGCTAATGTGATTTTAATCAGGTAATACTCCCCTTGAGAACAAGGCTGATTTTCATAATTTATCAGTATAGAACACCTAATCAAGATTGTAAAATGAGTCTTTGGTAGGGATTCTTCTGAGCCAACATGATGTAGTGGTTTGAATGTTGGGTTAGGACTCTGAGAAACACTGCTCAGTCACTGGATGATCTCAGCAAGAAGAAGTCCTCTCCGAACGAAACTTATCGAGAAAGCTATAGGACAGGATCACCATAAGTCAGAATCAATTCAAAGCCACATAACAACAACGAGGGACTCTTCCAATTCTACAGTCCTGATCCAAATTAGGGGGCCCAGGCCTATAGTCTAGAAAGTTTTTTTTTCCCTCCATGTCAAGCTATGGCTATTTCTGCACTACACTGTTATAGTGCTATTATTCCACTTTCAACATCCTATGGAAACCTGGGGTTTGCAGTTTAGGGAGGGGCATTTAGAATTCTCATCCAGAGAGCTCTTTGGCCTCAGTAAACCCCCAAATTCCACAGGATGTTGAAAATGGAATAATAGTGCTACAACAGTGTAGTGTGGATATGGCCTATGTATTCTATCAAAAGGAAAGAGAGACACCCACCTTGTTAAGAAGGGTGTATCTACTGAGGATAGCTCCAAGGAAGAAGAGGCTCTTTACATATACCTGGAAATATTAGTGCTGATGTTCTTTAAGCCCAGGGGATGCCTCTCCAATCAATGCTGCCCTTTTAAATTTTCCAGAGTGCCCCAGAGTCCCTGTGTAGCATCACTAGGGGACGTAGGGAGAAATTTAAAATGGTGGCTGCCTAGCAGTTGTCTGATTCTAATCTGTATTCAGCCTTTAGAAATTCCCTCATAAAGCCTTTAGAAATTCCCTCATAAAGCCCTGAAGCATTCTATACAGCACCTGTTTGAGCCTGTTTGGAATTTGAGATCTTTAGCAAAGGTCCAGTTTGTGATCTTGTGTGTTCCACCATCCTAATAGGTTAGGTTGGTGAGTGCCTGAGACACGGCTTTCTCTGTAGCAACACCTCCGATACAGGGAAGTCAGGTTCTGTCTTTGTTGAGCTTCTGCTAGATAAGAAAATCTGTATTATCTTGCCTGGATTTTGTTTTTTAAAATTGGTTTTTGAATGATTTTTGATTTGTTTTTAAAGGATGCTTTTAATATATTTTATTGCACTTTGATGGGCAAAAAAGTGATTAATTCGTACTTTGTAGCAGACATAGCAATACTGAGCAGTAGTACAGAGCCAGCATGGTGTAGTGATTAAAGTGTCAGACTAGGAGACTAGAAGCCTTTCCACACTACACTGTAACAGTGCTATTATTCCACTTTCAACATCCTATGGAATCCTGGGGTTTGCAGTTTAGGGAGGAGCATTTAGAATTCTCAGCCAGAGAGCTCTTTGGCCTCAGTAAACTACAAACCCCAGAATTCCACAGGAGGTTGAAAGTGGAATAATAGCACTATAACAGTGTAGTGCAGAAAAGCCTTAGGGTTCAAATCCCTCATTGGTCATGGAAATCCACTGGGTAACCTGGAGCAAGTCATGTTGTCTCAGTCTTAGAGGGAGGCAAGGATAAAACTTGAATAAAACTTGCTAAGAAAACCCTAGCATAAGGTTGCCACAAGCTGGAGTTCACCTGAAGGCATATAACAAACAAAAAACCAGTAGTGTTAAAGGTTAGATTGGAGTGATAATATGTAGTGCATTCCAGGCACTTGTGAAAAAAACTAAAATGGCAGCTCACAGCCAGCCAGAACAGGAATCTATGCAAGAGCATTGTAACTGGGTGCACAGACTATAGCAGTTGCCTGTGGATGCTAAGTACTGACCCCACCGTGCTATTCATCACTCCCTCCCTCCCTCCTCCTATTATACAAGACTGGAAGTGGAGATGGCAAAAGTGTAACTTATTCATACATCCTCCATCTAAGCTCCAGAAGATATCAGAAACTAGTCTTTATCCCCAGCAAAAACCAAAGCTGAACAAGGAAAGTACACATAGCCATGGAAGGAAGGTCACTAAACCAAACAGTGCCCATGTGTTAAACGTTTAACCTTCTGCAAACAGCCCTTATGCTGCAGGCTGATACAGGTCTCTCTGACATTGGCAGTACCATGGAGGGCATATTTGCACAAAGATCAGCTGTAGCTGAACCTAGTTGGTATGGCACAAGGAATAAACAGTTTTCCAATGGATGTCAGAATCAGCCATGCTGTCTTCACACTTAGGAAATACAAATGAGCCAACTTACCCCACTCACATCTACAACAGAAACATAAGAGTACTACTGATTTGTCTGCAAGCTAATGGAAAAACTGCTTCGAGGAGGTGAGAGAAGATGGTTGCCCCAATGTAAGCATATTGAAATGCCAAACCCCCCATTTCCAGTGTCATGTGGTGCCCTGGGTATAGGCCATTTCAGCACTAAACTGTTATAGCGCTATTATTCCACTTTCAACATCCCGTGGAATTCTAGGGTTTGCAGTTTACTGAGGTTGAAGATTCCTCTGGCTGAGAATTCTAAATGCCCCTCCCTAAACTGCAAATCCCATGATTCCACAGGATGGTGAAAGTGGAGGAGGACAAGGAGGATCAGGAACAACTTTTTAAAGGACTGTGCAGCTAATTAGAGCTACCAAGTGGAATGGTTCTCCTGGAAAAGAAGTGCTTGAGCTGGGAAGCAGGTATTGGAGAAACTCACAAATAATCAAATCTGGCAAATATGGAGGTCCAACTGTAATTTTATTTGGCATAAGCTATTGCAGACTCCAGCCCACTTGATCAGATACATCCGATGAAGTGGTCTGCAATCCATGAAGCTTTATGCCAAATAAAATTTGTTACTTTTTAAAGGTGTCTTAAGGCTTTTTGGTCACGCTGTGACTTTCTCCCACTCCTTTGCTGGCTTCTATTTATGGGACAGTGGGAAAAGGAAATATTCAACACTGTGGTTTCATATCCAACAATGTGGATTAGTAGATGCTAATAGGGAATGGAGGAGCAAGAGATGCAGTGCAGCTGTTTTTAGCAATAGTCTTCTGTCTCTTGCAACATCTTTTTCCCCCCTGTTCATGGACAACATCAGCAACTCTAGTTTAAACTGAAATTGTATAGGAGTGCTACACTTACCAGTGGATTTTTGTCAAGAAAACTATTCCTATAAAATATAGCAGAGAACAGCTATACTTACCTCTGCCAGCTGTGGCGTGCAAATTTAATTTAATTTAATGAGCAGATTTGTCATAAATGCACAGTATATAAAGATATAAAACCAGGGTAAAGGCTGCATGAAATGGCAAGGCAAATAGCGAGGCTTCAAGTTAACCATTCTAAAGACTAATTTTACATTCATAATTCACTGTTTGCCCTTATTTTGTGTGTCACTGCTTTGGCTACCACCTAAACACAGTGCTTCATCACAGCAATTGCACCATTGTCCAGATCACAGCCAAAGAGCAGAACACAAAGAAAGGCTGATCAAGCCAGCAGGCACATTACAAAAGCGAGGAGAGGGACAGCATTCATTCTGTTTCTCTCTCCTTTTCTCTCTCCTTCTCTCTCTCTCTCTCTCTCTCTCTCTCTGTGCCTGTGCTTAGCCTTTGAACAAATTAATTTGGGAGTACAGCCTGAAGAAAGACTTAAGAGAGACTCCTCAAGTTTCAGACATCAAAGTTCCATTCCAACAAGATCCATGTTCCAAACGTAACTTGGGATTGGTATTTTAGCCTACTATCTTGCTAATTACTCTTACAAGGAGTTGGAATATGCATAATAGTTTTACAAAACTGTGTCAGTTAGCAGAGAAAGAAATTTGCTCTTTGGATATAACAGATCCCGCCCCTTTAATCAATCAGCCTTTCTTCAGGTCCCTCCTCAAAATACACCTTTCAGCAAAACTCTAATTGTAAAATCATAGTTTAATATTTCTTGTGCCTTCTAAATTGTCCTTTTGTAGGGACGGGTGAGACTATCATCTGATTAGTTCATTTTCTGATAAGACCTTACTAAAATTTGCAAATTTCTGCATTAACATGGGTGGAAAGAACCTGAGAAGAAAATGAAGCTGAAAAGATGCGCCCATCTGATCAGTGTACATTGGGTGATTCTCTTTTACAAGTTTGTCTTTGAGAAGTGTATATTCAGTCCTGTCTGTGGTGCTGAACTAAGCTCTCTCTCTCTCATTTTCTTATAGGCTCCTTATCTTTTTCTCTTTTTCTTGTAGACTCCTTATCGTTAACTTACTGAGAGCAGATGTGCCTACAAAATTTGACTGGCACAGATGGGTGAGAATTTTACCCAGTTTTTTATTTTTAATAACAACTTAGAAAAAATGCATTTCTTGATTCACCAGGAGAGTCGATTTGCAGATCATGGCTGTGGGCCAAGTGAGGGTGAAGGCTAGGACTATTTCTCTCTCCCAGAGGCCTGCACAGTCTCCCTTCTCTGTTATGGAGCAGAGGGGCCATCCAATCAGAGGCAGCCTGCTTGACTAGTAGGGGCAGAGCCTGGGAGCAAATGGAGGCTTCACTTAGGTCCGCTTCTGGCCCATATAAGTGGTTTCCACCATAATGATGACAATCAGTTAATCTACCAGTTTCTTAAGATTATAAGAAGGAATGAATCTGAGATTAAAAACTGTGATTGCTAGAGAAGGCAAGACTCACAGTTTCATCCATCCCTGCTTTCTCCTGGAAGCTTTTGCCTTCATCTAGCATAGACAGCAATGCAGGAAGTTTCTCTTACAAATGTCACTGATTGATAGTGCAACCATTAAACCTCTCTGAGGGCTTAATGCCTTATTTATTACCACCATGGCACAGTAGATAATGTGGGGTATATTTCAGAGGAAGGCAAGCCATCTCTGAGTAACTCTTGCCTAAGGAAGTTATGAAATTCAGAGGATCATCGTAAGTCAACAAGGCACACAAACAAGATTCCAGTCTATAGATCTAGTATGGCAAACCTCGTTGGGTGAGGGGGCTAAATTCAATTTCAGGGAATTTTCAGAGACTGCATTTTAGTTATTTTTGCCAAAGGCAAAAAATGGGACCAACTCCAACAACATATTTTAGGTTTATGTTTTTACTGTCTTTAACTAAATCTTAGGAGAAGCATGTCAACATTTTAGAATGGAAAAAAAACCCTATTAAAAACTAGGAAACCTCCCTCTGATATTGTCATCGGGAAGGAAACATGGCCCTTTGGAGATTACTAGAGGACCAAACTGATAGGCATGTCAGCCAGATTCAGCACCATAGCCTGAGGATCCCTACCTTTGTTCTCCTTGTTCTATATAACACAGGAAGCTTAGAAATACAGGGAATCCACATCTATCCATTCTGCCCCATGCTCAGAAGATACTGGAGATGACAGTGGGGAAGACAACACATTGTTGAAACCTGAGGGGCTTGAAGACCAAGTCCGATTAGGAAAAGTTGAAGGCATTGGACATGTTTTGCATGCAGAACAGACAATTAAGAGACAATACAGGAGCCATTTTCAATTTTTTGAAGAGCTGCCTCCTAAATAATATAGCATTTGTTCTCTGTTGTTTTGGAGTGTAGGGCATGAAACAATGGATTCAAATTACAAGAAAATGGGATTTTTAATCACCATTAGGAGCAAGCATGAACTGTTTCGGTGGTAGAACAGACTGCCCGCAAAGGTACAAGGATTCTTTTCAGTGTAGATTTTCCACCTGAATAACATTTGAGGTCCATTTTCAGTTGATGAATCTTCATCTATATTGCCTGGCTTGAAGGAACCTACATTAGTGAGCTGTTTAGCATTTTATTTTATTTTAAGGAAGTTTACTATCACCAGGGATAGGATTAGGAGCTTGATAAGAGACTAAGAGGAGACAGCCTTGGCCGTCATATGCTGTCAGGTCTGCTTTGACTTACTGTAACCCTATGAATGAGAGATCTCTAAGTGCACAATCTTCAACTACCTGAACAAGCTGTGGCTTCTCTAGAATCCATCCACTTGGAATGCAGTCTTTCTCTTTTCCTACTGCCTTCCACTTTACTAAGCATTATCATCATAGGCTTCATGTCATTTCATGAAATATGCAAAGTAACTCAAGGAAGAACCATTTGAAGGTGGTACATCCAGGACACGGGGGAAATAAATCACCAGGAACAGCTAGCATATCAATAGAGCTGCTCCAAGTTACAAAGATAGAATCTAGTCTCATTCTAACTAAAATCTGTCAACAAGCATGGAAAACAGAACAACAGACCACAGACTGGAAATGCTCAACATACATTCCAGCCCCCAAGAAAAGAGACACCAGGGGTTACAGTAACCACAGAACCATTGCATTGATTTCCCACGCAAGCAAAGTGATGCTTAAAATTCTACAACAAAGACATTTGAGATATATGGAGCAAGAAATGCCAGATTATAGAATCATAGAATCATGGACCTGGAAGAGACCACAAGGACCATTGAGTCCAACTCCCTACCATGCAGGAATACACCATCAAAGCATTCCCAACAATAGCCATCCAGCCTCTGTTTAAAAGCCTCTAAAGAAGGAGACTCGACTACATGTCAAGGCAGCATATTCCACTGTCAAATGGCTCTTATCATCAGGAAGTTCTTCCTGATGTTTACATGGCACCTCTTTTCTGGATGTTTGAAGTCATTGCTCCATGTCCTAGTCTCTGGAGCATCATAAAACAGACTTACTCTATCTTCCATATGACATCCCTCCAAAAATTTCAACATAACTATCATGTCACCCCTTAACTTTCTTTTCTCTAGGCTAAACATACCCAGCTCCCTAAGCTGCTCTTCATAATACATGATTTCCAGGCCTTCCACCATTTTGATCACCCTCCTCTGGACACATTCCAGCTTGTCAATACCCTTCCTGAATATGATGCCCAGAACTGGGCACAATATTCCAGTGACCTAGACACTATACTTCTATTGACACAGCTCTGAATTGCACTGCCTTTTTTAGCTGTGTCACATACAGATGTTCAAGCTGAGTTCAAGAAAGGAAGAGGCACTAGGGATCATATTGCAAAGAGACAATATTTTGACTATTATTTATTCAAGAGATTTAAATAAAGACCTTTAAAAAAAAAAGGCAGTGTACAGGTACAGCAAAACCATTTCAAAACAAACATCAAAGTTCATATTTAAAACAATGAAACCAAAAGAGCAAAGGAGACTGTTCTCTCCCATTCTAATGGATCCTGGAGACAGAGCTAATATATCACCATATATGGCAGTAAGGGAGAGCATTCTCTCCTGGTGCACCCAGGCCATTCAAGATGTTCTCATAAGCTCTGAGTAGCAGTAATTTTCTTCAAAATATTTGTTTTTAAAAACAGAAACTCTGAGAGAGGAGAATGAAATGCACACCTGCAATTCAGTGGTGTAGCATTGTTTTAAATAATGCAGCTGCTAGGTATTTGTGGGTCTGTGTGTGGCAAGGTTGAGAATTTGCTGGGGAGAGTTTTGTTGGACCAAACAGTATGGTTGCCTCTGGTCTTCCAAACTAAACACTCCCACTGATACAAATACATATAATATAGTATATGTATATGTAGTATATGTCTCTGTAGTTAAGCTTAATGAATATAAGCCATTAGCAAAGTATGGTGCAGAGGTTGCCTGTAGCCCTTGGGACCCTAAAGTGCAACCCCCAAGGGCTCCCAAAGTCCCTAGACACCCTAACTTTTTTTTTTTTTAATGTAGGTGACTTTTCTGCCTGCCATCCTCTCCCCCTGCTCCCAGTTGCTAAGAATTGCTGCAACACCCAGTGGCCAATATTCTACATCTGTTATTTAGGCCAACCCTACACTGTTACAGTGCTATTATTCCACTTTCCATATCCTGTGGAATTCTGGGGTCTGTAGTCTCCTGAGGCCAAAGAGCTCTCTGGCTGAGAATTCTAAATGCCCCTCCCTAAACTGCAAACCCCAGGATTCCACAGAATGCTGAAAGTGAAATAATAGCACTATAACAGTGTAGTGCAGAAATGGCCTTAGTAGAATAATTAGTACTTAGTTTCTGACCACTTCAAACCTGAAGGAAACATCATTCACCCATGTTCCAATCACTGGCAGAATGGATCTCTTTCTTTCCATGCAGCTGATGTCTGGCAAAGTGAGTCCTGGGTCGGAGGGATGGGGAGCAGAATTGTGATTGTGGCAATAGTATCACCATTATGACTAAGTAGCAACCATGAATACAAAACACTTTGACCAGATTGACTCATCCATAACTGTTCTGTATTTACAATTGCTACCTAGTCATGATGGTCATGCTATTGCCACAATTGTAACTCCTGTCTCACACCTACTTTTCCAGGCGTCAGCTACATGGGGAGAAGGAAGTCCATTCTGTTAGTGATCAGAGCATGGGTGAATGATATTTCCCTCAAGTTTGGTGGAGGGGAGTGAGGACATGACACATTACTTACTTAAATATACTGGCCAGTGATTTTGCCACTCTAAAACCCCCATACATCTAGAAAACTTGGTAGAACCCCCCCAAAATCAGCCCAAAATTGGCTGAAATCAAAATAGAAAGGAATGGCATACCTGTGTAACCTGTTTGGGGGGACATGGGGGAGAAAATTGGTGCCCACTCTCTCTGCAGTTGCTCACCCTTGGTATAGACAGTCCTTCAAGTAACCTGGCTCCAAAACATTTAGAGAGATATTTACTTCCATGAAAATATCCAAAGGGCTTTATTTTAACCCATTAAAGTTAAGCAGGACTGCAACAGCTTGGGCTAAGAATTTGCCTTGCTTCTGTACAGGAGCATCAGGTTTGCTTTCTCAACAAAAGCAAGGGCATATAAACTGATTATGTAACAGCCTGTATCCTACTTGTAGTCCCAACTAGAGCAGACCCATTGAATAAATGGGATTAATATCATTGTGGGCTCATCATTAGGTGACTGATTCCATGGGTGTGCTGTAGCCAAAGCTACCAGTAGGATTCAGAGCAATGAGTCCCAATGGGGGAAAAAACCCAAAAACGAATCCAACAGCATTCAGGTTCCAGCATGGGTAAGCATTGTAAAAATCACAGCGTCACAAAATGCACTGGAAAAACTTTTATTCCTAGATCATAAAATTATTCTAAATGGAGAACAATTAATTGGGGGAGGGGCAAAAAAGGAAGGAGAAGGGGTGGTAAATTTAAAAGAAAAATTATATGACTGCTGCACATCACAGTGACTATATTCAAGATGCCTGGTTACATACTGACTTTCTTTCATAGTCAATCAGATAATAATAAGACTCCTTTTACAATGACAGAATAGTGAAATTCATCACCATAATTTAATTGTAGAAGGTTATTAAAGAGCACTTTGACTCCCCTCCTGCTTCGGCGCTGCTTTTGTATATTAAACTCAGACTAATCAAATTGCAGATTCCGAGAGTACGGTATTAGTCATCCCCATCCCTTTTAATTTGTTTAATGGGCTCCTTCTGTGTGTGTGTGTGTGTGTGTGAGTAACTGTGCTGCATACACTCACGCCATGTAAATAAAGAATGGATGGGAGAGCCAGTTTGCCTGAAAGAATAAAGCGTGCTTCCATTCTAAGGTTACATTTGATGGGAGGGGGGTAATTAATGGGATGTGTATTGCGGCCAATGGCTTGTTCCTGTACAACAGCCTACAGACGCCGGAGGAGTGAAGGGCAGAGGTAGGGATAAAGAAAAGGAATAAAGAGGTTGAATTTAGACTTACTGCTTCAAAAACCCCTTTTGTATTTCTCCAACTCCTCCTGGCTGAAGATGCAGTATTCTGCCAAGAAATCAACTGAAGAGAGGACAGAATTTTCTTTAAAAAAAAAAAAAAAGATAAATTAGCCTCTAAAAGGACCTTCTTTTTTTCTGTTTCCCTTCCCTGCATCCCACATCCACCCTAGCATTTAAAAAAAAAAAAAAGACTAAAGAGCACAGTTCTCCAGGACTGTGTAGACCTCATTCATTTTAAGGGAGGTTGTAAAAGAAAACATCCCAGAAAGATTCATTGAAGATGGCCACTCGCCTTGCTAGTGAAAAGTGATACAAGTTTATGGGAAGGAACTAGGGGAGGAGGCAGATTTTTAACATTTAGCTCATTAATGGCAGAAAGTAAAAAAAAGTCAGATTTGAAAAGCATTTTAAACAAGATCACACCAAAGATCTCTGATCTCTGGACAGAGAATTACTAGACTTCAAAAATGCAGTGGCATCTTCTTTTTTTAAAATGTATGTAGTGGCTTCTCTCTCCCTCCCCATTTTCTTTTCTAGGATAACATGTTTCCCAGATCTGTGTTTCTTCAATGCCAAAATAACATGGCCCAGACTATGGCCCTTTCTACACCACCCTCTTAACCACTGTGGGGACAGGAGAAGGACAGGACTGCAATGATGGTTCTGCATGATGTCATCATGATCCCATCCTGCTCCCATCCCCAGGCAGCGCAATCATGGATTAAATCATTGATGATTGCGCTGCCCCATCAATGACCCGTGATCACACTGCTATCCTGGACTCACCTGGTCTGCAGAAGGCCCAGAAGCACAATGGCTGTGTTTCTTGCCCCAGAACAGCCTGCGAAAGTACCTGGCTGCGCTGTGGAAAGAAGAGGCATGGCCATCATGCTTCCTTTATCATAGATCCAGCCAGCCAGTGTGGAGGGAAGCACTCCCGTCATGCTTCCCTCCCAGCAGTGCCGATGCCAGGATCCCCACTGGATGCTGCTGTGAAAAGGTAGGGAGTGAAAAGGGCCTATAAGGACAAGTCAAACAGAAGGTTAAAGGATGGGCCAGAGCTCAGCAGTAAAGCACTTGCTGTGTATTCACAAGGATCTTAGTTCAATCTCTGGCATTTCCAGTGACGACACCATCTCCAGCAAAGTGGTTGAGGAAACCTTCTACCTTAAATTTTCTATAGCTGCTATTAGTTACAGTAGATATTACCAGACTAAGTGGATCACTGTTCTCTCTCCAGTGCTAAGAAAAATTATTCTCTTGGAGTAAATCTCCCAGAATTTGAGTTCAGGCTTCCCTTTGCACAATCTACAATATATGAAAATTCCACATAGTAAGACTCGAGGGTTACCTGGGGGTAAGGAATACACTTCACTCTGCACCTGCTCGGAGGGATTTCCATCTATTTAAACTCAAGCATTGACAATAGATGTAGTACT